>CM059187.1:26984299-27106954 GCA_030323885.1 Branchipolynoe longqiensis | reverse complement strand
CTCTTCCATTCCCTCCTCTTCCATTCCCTCCCCTTCCATTCCCTCCTCTTCCATTCCCCCTCTTCCAATCTCCTCTCTTTCATTCCCCCTCTTTCATTCCCCTTCTTTCATTCCCCCTCTTTCATTCCCCCTCTTTCATTCCTCCTCTTCCATTCCCCCCTCTTCCAATCTCCTCTCTTTCATTCCCCCTCTTTCATTCCCCCTCTTTCATTCCCCCTCTTTCATTCCTCCTCTTCCATTCCCCCCTCTTCCAATCTCCTCTCTTCCATTCCCCCTCTTTCATTCCCCCTCTTCCATTCCCCCTCTTCCATCCCTCCTCTTGCATGGGGAATGGAAGAGCAGAATGCAAGAAGGGGGAATGGAAGAGGGGGAAAGCAAGAGGGGGAATGGAAGATGGGGGAATGGAAGATGGGGAACGGAAGATCGGGAATGCAAGACGGGGAATGCAAGACGGGGAACGGAAGATAGAGAATGGTGAATGGAAGAGGAGGGACGGAAGAGGAGGGGAATGCAACAGGGGGGATTGCAAGAGGGGGAACGCAAGAGGGGGAATGGAAGGGGAGGGAATGGAAGAGAGGGAATGGAAGAGAGGGGAATGGAAGAGAGGGGAATGGAGAGGAGGAATGGAAGAGGAGAATGAAGGAGGGGAAGGAAGGGGGAATGGAAGAGGGGGAACCAGAGGGGGAACGCAAGAGGGGGAACGCAAGAGGGGGAACGAAAGAGGGGGAAGAAGGGGGGAATGGAAGAGAGGGAACGGAAGAGAGGGAAGGAAGAGAGGGAATGGAAGAGAGGGGAATGGAAGAGGGGGAATGGAAGAGGGGGAATGGAAGAGGGGGAATGGAAGAGGAGGGAATGAAGAAACGGAAAGGGGGGAATGGAAGAGAGGGAAGGGAAGAAGGGAAGGAAGAGGGGGAATGGAAGAGGGAAATGGAAGAGGAGGGAATGGAAGGGGATGGAATGGAAGAGAGGGAATGGAAGAGAGGGGAATGGAAGAGGAGGGAATGGAAGAGGGGGAATGGAAAAGAGGGAATGGAAGAGAGGAGAATGGAAGAGGGGGATGGGAGAGGGGGGAATGGAAGAGGAGGAATGGAAGAGGGGAATGGAAGAGGGGGAATGGAAGAGGAAGGAATGGAAGAGAGGGAATGGAAGAGAGGGAATGGAAGAGAGGGAATGGAAGAAGGGAAGGAAGAGAATGAATGGAAGAAGAGGGGGAATGGGAGGAGGAGGGAATGGAGAGGAGGGAATGGAAGAGGGGGAATGGAAGAGGGGGGATTGAAGAGGAGGAATGAAGAGAGGGCCATGGAAGAGAGGGGAATGGAAGAGGCAGGGTATGAATGAGAGGGAATGGAAAAGAGAGGGAAGGGAAAGAAGAGAAGGGAAGAGGGGATACTTTTTTTTGGTTTCCGCCACGCGTCGACACACGTTGGCCGCGCGCTAATAACACGCTACTAACACGCTGCGGTGACGTTGAGTTTTCTTCCAAAACGCCGAAAAGTTGGACGTGTCTCGACGGGTTGAAATTATTTTGCGCGCTGCCGGCACGTCGGTGAGAAGCGTCGTAATGTGACAGCCCCATAAGAAGCAACAATTATTCTTTACATATGTCTTATTGATAGCCCGCTACCTTTGAGTTGAAAAATATAATATAATATCTAGTTTAATAAGATTTAAAAGTGAAATCGACGGCGTTCTGCGGCCGCCATCTTGTCTTTTTGCATTCTCTCCCATTTCACCAACTCTGTGCCTATATGGGTGGCCATTTGATACTGGAGCCACAGTTTCTACTTCATGTTCCATACTAAACCTATTTTCGCCCGTATTTACACTACGTTGTCCTTCACCCATGTACCTCAAGTACCGGGTGAATCTTGTATCTAATCCCATACCAGTTCTCATCCAATTTCCGAAGTTAACGGTATTTAATCCGATTAAAGCATCAGATTGGCGAAACCAACACACCAACCTAGAATTGATCTTCTATATCGAACATACATACAGCTTCCCTGCGTATCCATTTATGTCCATATAGAAGGAGTACTATGTCAATGTAATAAACCCTATCAGTGCTGGAGCCTTCAAAATAAGTTGAGTTTAATCAGTGCAGTGGATGACTACCTTGGAATGTCTTATTACCATAGAAATCTTGATAAGGTTCATGATCTGAAAAGCCGTAATCGATACATTGGTACTATGGCTGGCTGTTGGGAGTTTTGCATCCTGGCAACATATATATATAATGTGTGTATATATGTATATATATATATATATATTTTACCTCGGTAAACAGCCTCAGGCTAGCCTCAGGCTAGGGAGAGAGGTAAGCACGTCCGGTACCAGCAATTAGCATATACAACTCACGACTGGATAACGTGTCGTTGGGTTGCTCCGGCAAAATTAGTCTACATACAAGCAAATACGCAGTAAGTATAATAAAAACTGTGGTTAGCTTAATTATGATGCATTAGAGCATCAATATGGAAAGTTTAGACTTTCGTTGGTCCAATTTGGACGAGTTATTTGGTTATAAACAACCAAGGATAGAACACTCGAGTGGGTTTCTCGAAGGAACCAAACCGGTCATTAGCGGTTATGTCAACACCCGGGTCACCGTGTGACTATGGGTAGAGATGTGGGTTTCGCCCTATCTCATGTGGAAATTCTCTCGTACTCTAATAGAGAGTAATGTTGGAGATGCTCCTGGGTTTCTTTTATAGACTCCCCTAGACAAACTTTTTCAGGCGTTTCTCCGAGTTTCGTAGCATTTTCTCCAACTTGTTGACGTAGTAGTCACAGGTGGGAGAAGTGTGCGGAACAGAGGGATGGGCGGGCCGATACACTGGTCCCGACCCCGCGTAAGGTTTGGGCTTGACCCACAACCCACGCACAAATTTAGCTTATTACGCCTGTGTTATAACGGTATAAACACGTTCTCTAACACCAATAGATGTCCAAATGAGTTTGAAACAACCATATTGTGACATATATATATACCGGGACTGACCAAAAATTTTTGTTTCAGCTCCCGATGGCCACGAAGCGGAGTAAGCGCGGTGCAGCAGCAGCCGAGGGGCGTGTTCCGAGTGGAGTGGACGAGGAGTACGACTCCTCACCTGTGTTGTCGGCAGGGCCGTCGACACAGCCCCGGGCGCATATCCTCTCCGACCCGGACGAGGACGCAGTGCCTGATGTGCCTGCGCCTCCAGATTGGGAGGCTCGCTTTGCAAGATTGGAAAGCCACATCTTGACTGCCAAATCGCCTGTGTCTCGGAAGCGGCGTAGGCCGAGTGTCCAAGAGGATTCATTTGAGGATTTCTTGGACACAGACTCGGCGGTGGAGCTTAAGGCTCCTCCTCCTCCTTCTCCTAAACGGAGGAAGAAGAAGAAACAGGTGATTTCTTCGGGTGATGAATTCACCAAGGAGCGGGCAGAGTCTGGTTTGCGCAAAAAGCGGAAGACTAAGTCCAAAAAGAAGAAGAGGAAGAGGAAATATTCTTCTTCTGAGTCGTCCACTGAGTCTACTTCTACGGAATCAGACTCAGACACCGTATATGAAGGGGTCTATGCGGACATTGGCACTAAAGTGGCTAAGAAGGTGGAGAAGCCAAAGGCTAAGCGGGTTAAAACCACTACGCTTATGCGCGAGACCGTGAATGGTCATTTTCGCACGTTCAAACCGGCGGAGGTTATCTCCAAGTTAGGAGATGAGTTAACAGGCATAAAGGGTGTTCCCAACTCCATCATTAAAGAAATGGATCGGGATGTCAATATGACGGATGACCGTAAGAAGTTTGAGGATGTGTTGCACACAGTGCATAAGGCAGTGTTGGCTACCCTAACAGCTATTGTTCCTGTGGCTAATAGGATGCAGAGTGAAAATAAGTTCTCGTCTTTGGCTAAGACAATGGACAAAGGCATTGCAGTGCTAGCGGCGGCAGGTAATTACCTGTCGTTTCGAAGATATGAAAATGTCTTCAAGTCAGTTTGCACAGATGCTGGCAAAGAAGTGGCTCGCTCTAAGAAGGTTACCGATAATGAGGGGAAGGAGTTTACGCTTTATCTTGCTCCAGAGCCGATTAAAGGGAAACCTTTAGATAACACCAAGATGTTTGGCGGTCAACTACAATACCTCTATAAAGAGGTAGAGACTGCAGCCAAGAGTGGCAAAAACATGGATGGCAAGAAGAAACAGGAAGCTCCTCGTTTCAAAAAGTCACGAGGGGATTTTCGTCCACGACGGTTCACCAGAGGAACCAGACCGAGTTCAAACTTCGGTCAAGGGTTTCGGGGCCGGGGCGCTCGCCCAGGCTGGACCGACAACACCGCACGGCCAATAGGCCGAGGGTTCAACTCGTCGAGACCTTTCCCCAGGGGCGGGTCCAAGTAGAGGTCCAAACACAAACTTTACAAGTCCCTGCAGCCTCTAAAAACACACAAACTGTAAGCAACTTTGTGGCTGGTAATATTAGTAATCATATTTCTGAGTGGCACAAAATTACTAGTGACCAAGAAATTATAGAAATAGTTAGGGGTGTTCACATTCCCTTTACACAAATTCCTGTACAAAGTATAATACCTTTTCCATATAACATTCAACCAGTTGAACGAGAGGCACTAACTAAACAGGTACATAAATTCTTTGAGAAAGGAATTATACAAAAAGTGACACACTGTTCAGGACAGTTTATTTCAAACATTTTCTCGAGACCGAAGCCTAATGGTGATGTTCGAATGATCCTGGATTTAACAATCCTTAATAAAAGGGTGGAATATCGACATTTTAAAATGTTCTCTCTAGATACGGCACGAGATCTGATTACACCAGATGCGTGGATGGCTAGTGTTGATTTACAGGATGCATATTATACGCTTCCCATAATGGAACAATACCGAAAATTTCTTCGATTTATTTGGGATAACCAACTCTATGAGTTTACCTGCATGCCGAATGGCTTAGCTTGTGCGCCACGTTTATTTACTAAATTGCTTAAACCTGTTTTCTCGGTAATGGCGAGGAAGGGTCACATAATGTTTCCATACATAGATGATTCTTTTATTATAGCATCAACACAAATTGGTTGTGTGAATGCAGTTTTGGATTTATGTGCATTACTCACTAAATTGGGGTTTTATGTACATCAACAAAAGTCAGTGTTTAAACCAACAAAACAACTCAAATGTTTAGGGTTTATTCTGGATACACAGTCCCTTACAGTGTCGATAACAGAACAAAAACTAATTAAGTTTATGACTACAGCGACTCAGCTTATTAAGTTATCAAAGCCAAAAATTAGACAGGTTGCTGTTCTTATTGGCATAATGACCTCATATGCACCTGCTGTGTTATATGGGAAGGCCCATATTAAGTCGCTAGAAATAGATAAAAATTTAGCGTTAACACGAACTAAAGGCAATTTTGAGCGAAAGATGTTTATTTCGCAAGAAGGGTTACAGGATATTGGATGGTGGATGCAACATATAGCAAGTTCACCAAATCCAATCCGCATGGCGGAACCTAATACAGTAATTACTACTGATGCTTCGTTAGAAGGTTGGGGAGCTCATCGAGATGGGGTCACAACAGGAGGTAGATGGCTTGATGATGAAAAATCAGACTATATTAATGCACTAGAATTGCGTGCTATTTATCTGGGCTTACGTAGTTTAGTAAAGATAAATAAATCACAGGTTAGAATACTAACTGATAATACTACTGCCATGGCATATATTCGTAACATGGGTGGAACCAAATCAAAGTCTTGCAATCAGTTATCTAAACTGATTTGGAACTGGGCACAGGCTCAACAAGTCTGGCTGACTGTAGCGCATATTCCAGGGTCACAAAATACACTTGCAGATTATAAAAGTAGAAATTTCCATGACCATTTAGAGTGGTCTCTCTCTACACATTTGTTTAACTTCGTTTGTGAAAAATGGGGTACACCTGAAGTTGACTTATTTGCATCACGAAATAATAACAAGTTACCCTGTTATGTTTCTTGGCATCCTGAACCGGATGCTTGGAAAGTAGATGCGTTTGCTATTACTTGGGAAAATAATTATTTTTATATTTTCCCACCATTTAGCATTATCAGCCGAGTAGTGAGAAAAATCGGCTTGGAAGGGACACATGCGATACTGGTGGTGCCCGATTGGGACACGCAACCTTGGCTGCCAGCAGTTTCACAACTGGCAAAAGATCGTATACGATTCCCAAGAAAACTCGGGAATCTGACGCACCACGGACCGCTAGTGGTTCACGGCGACGTGTCAACGACGCCCCTATTGGCATTCCTTTTCTAAGGAAGCAGCTACAGCAATTTGGATTGGACAGAATTACTGAGGATAGGATAGTATCGGATGCCTGGAGGCCAGGAACTGTCAAAATGTATACAACCTATTTAAAGAAATGGGGTGTACATTGTTTGTTAATGAAAGTTAAACCAACAAATCCAAAGATTTCACAAGTAGCTCGGTTTCTTCGTTCTCTAGAGGATGAAGGACTTTCCTTTGGATCGATTAATGCGGCGAGGTGTGCGTTATCAATTATATTACCTAGAATTGATGGCGAAACAGTTGGAAAACATTATGTTATTTGTTATTTACTTCGTTCAATTTATCAAAGGAATCCTCCAAAACCAAAGTATAGTCGGTTTTGGGATGTTTCTATAGTATTTAAGTTGTTTCAGGCTTGGCCTCACAACTCGTGGTTAGATATAAAACAGTTAGGTTTTAAGGTCGCGGTCCTGTTATTGTTAGTAACCGGACACAGAGGACAGACGATTGTTGCTTTATCCTTAACTGGATTAGAAATAGACAAGCAACAAGCTACGTTTGATTTAGAAAAATTGCTCAAATCGAACACGTTAGGTGACCCTTTATCAACGGTTCACTTAGACTGTTTTCCGAATGATCGGAAATTATGTGTTGTGTCGGCCATACGGGCTTATATATACAAGACAAAGGATTTACGTGCATCACAACAACTATTAGTGAGCTTTATAAAGCCACATAAGGCGATTTCACGAGACACACTTGCCAGATGGACAATTACGGTGTTGAAATTGGCTGGAGTGGATACGAGTAAATACTCTTCCCACTCAACTAGAGGAGCCATGGTCTCCAAGGCACGGGTGCTTGGTATTTCTGTGAAAAGAATACTAGCGCATGCAGGCTGGAAGACGGCTAAGTCGTTTGCAAAACATTATAATAAACGACTAGAAAAGCCTACCGGCGTTGCAAAGCGTCTTCTCGCCAACTAACAAGAATAGGTGAGAACAAAAATTTAGAATGTTATAA
Organism: Branchipolynoe longqiensis; assembly: GCA_030323885.1. Taxonomy (NCBI): domain Eukaryota; kingdom Metazoa; phylum Annelida; class Polychaeta; order Phyllodocida; family Polynoidae; genus Branchipolynoe; species Branchipolynoe longqiensis. The sequence continues at coordinate 27,099,658 of CM059187.1, read as the reverse complement.
TAATAAGAAAGAATGATATTAAGGATAAAAATGAATTATGTAAAGGTCTCCCTAGCCTGAGGCTAGCCTGAGGCTGTTTACCGAGGTAAAATAGTATAGTTATACGAGTCTTACCTTGGTACAGATGATGGATAACTGTTGTTTTACCGAGGTATAAGCCTCGGATAGATGTGGGCTAGGGCCCTCCCGCCACACCCTGCCACATCTATTCCGTTGGTGTACCTTTTCGGTAAAGTAATAGTATCCATTGTTTGAAAGTCATTTTTATCCTCAATAAGTAGGTTAAGATTGCTGGTACCGGACGTGCTTACCTCTCTCCCTAGCCCACATCTATCCGAGGCTTATACCTCGGTAAAACAACAGTTATCCATCATCTGTACCAAGGTAAGACTCGTATAACTATACTATAATGTGTGTATATATGTGTATCTGATATATATATATATAAATTCGCGGTTATTATTAACAAATCTGAACCAGTATCCATGTGGTTAAAGGATTCCTTCTTGCGGTGGATTTCCAACACAAGTTGCAATACTGATAGGAATTATGATAGCATTTGCACCAGCTATTCTGTGTGGCAAGGCTCATATTAAATCGCTAGAAATAGATAAGAACTTGGCATCGGCTTGCACAAAAGGAAACTTTGAACGACCCATGACGATTTTGCCAGATGGTCAAAAAGATATTATGTGGTGGCTGTCACGCATCAACAGTTCACCCAACCCCATTAGAATGGGAGACCCCAACACTACCACAGATGCTTCACTCGAAGGATTGGGGGCTCACAGAGACCAACAGGCAACAGTTGGTCGGTGGATGGATGATGAAATCCCCGATCACATAAATATACTACAGCTTAGAGCTATTTATCTAGGATTATGTAGTCTAGTTCACCTACCTAAAAATCATTGTAAGGGTATTAACATAATACAACAGCTATGGCTTACCTACGTAATATGGGAGGGACTCATTCCAAAGCATGTAACTATTTAGCCAAACTAATTTGGGACTGGGCAGAGAAACACAAGATATTGCTAACAGTAGCACATATTCCAGCCAGTCAAAATACTTTGGCTGACAAGAAAAGTCAACATTTTCACAACCATCTAGAATGGTCATTAAATCAGAGTATTTTCGACCATATTTGTGATAAATGGGACAAACCAGAAATTGACTTATTTGCATCATGCAACAACAAAAATTTACCCAAATATGTGTCTTGGCTTCCAGAGTCAGAAGCCTGGAGAGTAGATGCATTTTCTTTAATTTGGAATAATAAATTCTATTACATATTCCCACCATTCAGCATTAGCAGCAGAGGGGCGCGGAAGATCAAGATGGATCAGTCACATGCAGTACTGATAGTACCAGCATGGGACACACAACCATGGTTAGTGGCAATAACATTAGCAGCAAAAGACGTGCTCAGGTCCCCATGAGAAAGGGACAACCTACAACATCAGGAACCACTAACAGTCCATGGAGACATCTCAACAACACCCCTTTTGGCATTCCCTTTCTAAGAAAACATTTAGAACAATATGGTTTAGACAAAATTACACAAGAAAGACTCATTTCACATGCGTGGAGGAAAGGAACAGTGAAATTATTCACAAGTTATTTAAAGAAATGGGGACTTCATTATCTGCTTAAAGGAGTCAAACCATTAAAACCTACAATACCCCAGATAGTAAGATTTCTAAGAATATTAGAAGATGAAGGGTTAGGATTTGGTGCAATTAATGCAGCAAGACATGCACTTTCAATTATTCTACCAAGGAGAGATGAACAAACGATTGAAAAGCATCATTGGTTCATTAGATCGGCGTATGAAAGGAACCCACCCAAACCCAAATATAATAGGTATTGGGATGTGTCTATAGTATTTAAGTTATTCAAGTCATGGCCTAGTAATATACATTTATCAATGAAGAAACTAGGATTTAAGTTAGCAGTGATATTACTGCTAGTGACAGGATACAGAGGCCAAACCATTGTGGCACTCTCACTCGATGGACTAGAGATAGATAAGGTGAGCCAACATTCGGTTTAGAGACATTACTAAAGTCGAATCGCACATGGGACCCACTGTTCACAGTACATGGAAATAGTTTTCCGGAAGATAAACGGATATGTGTAGTATCAGCCATTGGAGCGTATATATCCAAGTCACGCGGAATAAGGAATTCTAGACAGCTACGAATCAGTTTTATCAAATCGCATGAAGCTATCCCGAGAGACACACTTGCAAGATGGATCATTAAGGTGCTTAAACAGGCAAGCATCAATACTGGATGCTACGCATCCCACTCAATGCATGGGGCCATGGTCTCTAAGGCAAGACAATTAGGAATCTCAGTAAAGAGAATCCTTGCACACGTGGGGTGGAAGACGGCTAGATCATTTGCAAAACATTACAACAAACGACTAGAAAAGCCAGATGGCCTGGCGACTCGCCTACTCACCAACTGAAGATGGGTGAGAAACAAAACTAATAATCGGGCGCGGTGGCCGAATCGGAAGAGCACAGGCCAGAAGATCGGGAGTTTGCGAGTTTGGTTCCCGGTCGAGTCAAACCAATGAGTTAAAAATGTATACTTGTCGCTTCCTAGCCTGGTGCTCGGCATTGTTAGGATAGGGCAAGGGCTGGTTAGCTCAGTGTCAGGATAATGTGACTGAGTGGGATATCGGGTCATGGTGCCAGCGGCCTGATTTCCAAGTGGGGCAGCACTATAAAATCGTCATGAGTGCGTACTGTCACAAGTCGGTACCCATCCTGATATGACCTTAGATGTTGCTAGGATGTAAAACAACAAAGAAACAAAATTAATATTTTGCACTAAAAAACAATGGTATGATTACAGCATAAAAAATGCGGTTACATAAAATTCTCCCTGGACTACGAGTAGCCAGAAGGTAGTACTGAGGTAAAATAGTGTAGTTATACGAATCTTACCTGGGTATAGATGATGGATAACTGGGGCCGTATGCAGGAGTCAGTGTTAGCAGGATTTGGTGTTACAGCCTGTTACCGTTTAGCTATCACCGAACCGGGGAATTCGGTCAAGCCGTATGCAGGAGCGCGTAGCACTTTCATTATAGCTAAACATGAATTTATTAATAGATTTGGGAAATCCCTCTGCGTTTGGAGGCATATATTAGGCTCAAATGTATTAAATGCTGTCATATTTAACAAAGTTACATAGTCAAATAGTGAAATTTGATCAATTTAACCCTAAATCCGAACCCTCCTTAAGGCTACCCCCGTATTGGCGGCGATATTAATAGTTATATTTTCGAATCGACGAACGTAAAGTAAACAAATCGCCGCCGCCGCCGCATAGACGTCGCTTTCCATACTGGCGGTGGCGGCAGTTTGTTTACTTTACGTTCAGCAATTCGAAAATATAACTATTAATATCGCCGCCAATACGGGGGTAGCCTTAAGGAGGGTTCGGATTTAGGGTTAAATTGATAAAATTTCACTTATTGCGTATGTAATTCTGTTAAATATGACAGCATTGAATAGATTTGGGCCTAATAAATTCGCTAAACCTAATATTTTTTAGGGGTAAGGTAACACCGGTTAAGCCTTTGGTGTTAGGCCTAACACTGACTCATGCATACCATTTTTCGCCGCTAAACCGGAATTCCTGCCAAACACCGTTTTTCCTCGCTAACACTGACTCCTGCATACCGCCCCTGGTGTTTTCCTGAGGTACTAGCCTCGGATAGTCGTGGGTGAGGGCCCGCCCACCCTACCCTACCACGACTATCACGTTTCGCTGGTGCCATAACGAAAACACTAAAGTATCAATATAATACTAAGAGTATTTTTTATCCTATAAAACACTAATAGATTGCTGGACCCGGATTTTCTTCCTTCTCCCTGACCCACGACTATCCGAGGCTAGTACCTCCGGAAAACACCAGTTATCCATCATCTGTACCCAGGTAAGATTTGTATAACTATACTATATATATATGTATATTCTCAGTGCAGAATACCTCGACTACAGCCTGTTTCGCTGAGCTAGCCAGGGAGTTAGCCCTGCATATTGTGTTGGAGTCGCAGTACTAGGCCAAATGAGTCGCTCTAGTTTAGCCGCGAGCTACTCGGTTGGAATGTTGTTCGGCGAACAGTGCTCAAGGTGGCCGCCAGGGGGATCTATGACACAATTCAGGGCGGGTAGGTGGAGGGGGAGGGAGGGGGGGGGGGAGGAGGGGTGCAAGAACTACGGCAAAACAACCACCGGAGGGGAGGAGTATGGGGTGGGGGGGGAGGGTGAATGGGAGGCGGGGGGCACACACTAGACGCAGCCGGTGAATGGTTTTGGTCCCGTGCCGAGCATTATAAAAAAGTCAGGGCTGGTCCAATACAAATGAGCTGGCTGCATTGCTAATGTACAGGTCTACTGTGTACTGTATGCGCGCGCATGCGCGTACAGTGTACATAGCGGGTCCACAGACGCGGGGAGCTGGATAACAGTTTACACCACCACTCCGGAACAGGGCAAACTCTACTGACACAATTCAGTGTTGACCGGGCCGAGCGTCGAGAAGGTCCTCTAGTTCACCCCCCGCAAGCCCGGAACACCGCCCCGGAGCACCGCCCGGAACACCGCCCCGGAGCACCGCTCGGAACACCGCTCGGATCACTCACCCAAATACCCCCAGGTGGAGCCCGGCGACAGCCTCACATATAGACACACAGGTGGGTACCGGATACAGAGGGTCCGCCCTGACTGCTCCAGTGCCTGGGCAATAAGAAATAGCGCGTCTGGAGGCGGTGACACTAACGACGTGGATTGGCAGGTGGGATTGGTGTTCTTCTTAGGTTGTCCTGTCAGAGAACACCCCCCCCCCTCCCCACCCAACCAGCCCTCTCCACCCCCCTCCCCACCTCACTCACGACCCCCCCCCCCCCTTTCTGACTTCCGGGACTGATCGATTCTTAGTTGGCGTGAGGGTTATTTATCCTAGTAGTAGTAGTAGTAGTAGTACCCAAGCCGACGTGTGGAGGTTGGTGACAAACTACTGTTCATTCGCCGGGCAGTTATTATATCGGGAGACTGTCATGAAGCTGATTCACATCTGACACATGTTGCATTGTTGATTTATGGGCTGCGTAGATCGCGTCGTCACACATGTTTCATTGTTGGTTTATGGGTTGCGCAGATCGCACCCACCACCCACCATACACCACCCACCATACACCACCCACCATACACCACCCACCATACACCACCCACCATACACCACACACCATACACCACACACCATACACCACACACCACACACCAATCACCACACACCAATCACCACACACCAATCACCACACACCATACACCACACACCATACACCACACACCATACACCACAAACTACACACCACACACCACCCTCCACACACCAACCACCACACACCACCCACCCCACACCACCCACCACACACCACCCACCATACACCACCCACCATACACCACCCACCATACACCACCCACCATACACCACCCACCATACACCACACCCCACACACCACTCCCCACACACCACGCACCACTCCCCACACACCACGCACCATACACCACACACAAACCACCATACACCCATACCACCCACCACCCACCACCCACCACACGCCACACACCACACACCACACACCATACACCATACACCACACACCACGCACCACACACCACACACCACACACCAGCAGCAGTTTGTTGTCGGTGCGGCGGGTTAATTGTTTTGTCTTGACTGACATAACGGAAGTGAACATTTCCTTCCTGACTGAGCGCGCAGCAAACACACCGAGAGGAGCACCACCGGACGTGTTGGAGTAGGGGAAGGAGGTGGGTGGGAGGAGGGAGGTGGGGGGGGGAGGGAGGGAGGGGAGAGGGGGAGAGGAGGAGAGGGAGAGGAGAGGGAGAGGAGAGGGAGGAAGGGGTTCCCCCTTGCATCACAGAAATAGCCAGCACCTGGCTGTTTGTTTAGATTCAGTGCCAGTCCACCCCCCCCCCCTCTCCCTACCCCCCCCCCCCCCCCCCCCCCCCTCCCTCCCGACGATGCCACCTTCCCAACTCCAAGCACCGCTGGAGTTTTCCAGGAGAGGCCGTGGCCGGGCTCAGCAGCAGCAGCAGAAACCACACGACGCACGGCCAGGTGGGGAGCAGATCGTGGCGTGTCACTCACTCGTCCACGGGCCGCCTTCGTAGAGAGAGAGACAGAGCAGCAGAGAGAAAAGGGTGGGAGCGGTACCTCTAGCCATCATCCAACACTGGAGGAATTGGCGGGATTGTCACCACCACCACCACCATCATTTACCACGTATAGCAGACTTCATCCGGGTGGTGGTTGCTCCTGGGTTTGTGTCTATCGGCCTTGCGCGACGTGACGGGAGTAGTGTCTACTTATCATCATGTACGGGCAGCCACCATACCTGGGCTGTAGGAGGAGGTAGCCCACCCGTCCATCCTTCCCCGGCAACGTCGGCATGTGTGCCGGGAAGCACACTTTTAGACGCCGGGATTACTCACCGCTGCAATAAGCCGTATACGTGGTATCATACACCTATCTGACCGGATCTATGTGAATTGAATCAAGTGGCCAGTGTTTGAGAGTGTGTGCCGCGACCCTCCTGGAGTTAGCTGGCTTTATAAAACCATCGTCGTAGTATATAGAACCAGTTCACCAGCCGCCCTGAGTTGTGTGGTGGTGCACTGCGGTCTTACGCACTGTGGCCCTGCGGAAGGGTCTTCCATAAAGTAGGAGCAGCATTATTATTATTATTATTATTATTTATTCTTCATCCATTTCTAGTCACTTTTTGTGTTTTTTCGGAAATGGGGTGTTTAACAAAAAGATTCTTCATGAATTTTATATTGTTATTCATTGACCTTTGACCCTCCCCCTACCCCGAGCAAATTGCGCTAGCACTTCATGGGTGCGATGTAGTAGTAATATTCTAATAACGTGGTGCGGTTTATTTTTAGTTATAGTTATATAGATAGGTAGTCAATATCATGTGATCACCATCAAGTTAGCCAAACGCTGATCCTCATCAGTACTTGAATGTGTGACCACCTGAGAATACGAGTCACGGTAGAGCTTCCTGATACAGCCTTACATAATAGCATAGCCTGCAATAATAACAAACCAGCAGTGGTTGATATACTAGACACACAGCTAGCTACACACATAGATGACCGGCGCCATGGATGGCGCCTCGTCCAATGAGAACACGCCTGTCGCCAGCCCGCTTCCCGGTGACCCAGGTGTCGCCACCTGGCGGACGCACCGGAAGCTGGATGCGCGCACGCCGTCGTCGGACGACAGCGTTTTCATGGAGCACCCGCAGCCCTGCCGATCGTCCTCGTCGTCGTCCGGCGGGCTCACGTCGCCCGTCGTGGTGCCGGGCGGGCTCGGGATCGGCCACCGGCAGCACCAGTTCCGGGTGAAGAGCGCGTCGGCGACGCCCACCTTCAACCGAAGCCAGTTTTTCTTCTCCCGTGAGGTGACGGCGTCCCGGGAGGTGCAGGTCGGCCCGCCGGGACAGACGGCTCGCACGCTGCTCCAGCGGCGCCGGGTGCGCTCTGGGGGCTTCGCGCCTATTAGGTAGGGGGCGCTTCCAACCACCACCACCACCCTCCCCTTTCTTCTCCTCTCTTCTCCTCTCTTCTCCTCTCTTCTCCTCTCTTCTCCTCTATTCTCCTCTCTTCTCCTCTATTCTCCTCTATTCTCCTCTATTCTCCTCTATTCTCCTCTATTCTCCTCTCTTCTCCTCTCTTCTCTCTTCTTCTCTTCATCTCTCTTCTTCTCTCTCTTCTTTCTTTTCTTCTTCTCTTCTCTTCTTCTTCTCCTTCTTCCTCTCTTCTCCCTCTCTCTCTCTTCCCTCCTCTCTCCTCTCTTCTCCTCTCTTCTCCTCTCTTCACTCTCTCTCACCTCTCTTCTCCTCTCTTCTCCTCTCTTCTCCTCTCTTCTCCTCTCTTCCTTCACCTCTCTTCTCCTCTATTCTCCTCTCTTCTCCCTCTTCTCCTCTCTCTCTCTTTCTCCTCTTCTCCCGCTCTTCTCCTCTCTTCTCCCTCTTCTCCTCTCTTCTCCTCTCTTCTCTCTCCTCTCTTCTCCTCTCTTCTCATCTCTTCTCATCTCTTCTCCTATCTTCTCTCTTCTGCTCTCTTCTCCTCTCTTCTCCTCTCTTATCCTCTCGTATCCTCTCTTATCCTCTCTTATCCTCTCTTCTCCTCTCTTCTCTTCGCTTCGCCTCTCTTCTCTCTTCTCTTCTCTTTCTCTTCTCTCTCTCCTCTCTCCCTCTGCTCTCCTCTCTTCTCTTCTCTTCCCTTCTCTTCTCTTCTCTTCTCTTCTCTCCTCTCTTCTCTTCTCTTCTCCTCTCCGACGCCCAACACAATCCACCCACTGCTACACCGTCTCCCTTTTTTTCTCCCTTTTCCCCCTTTCCCCCCCCCCCTTTTTTTATTATTGTTTTGTCTCCACCCCCTCCCCCTTTTTTGTTGCTAAATAGTTGCATTTGTTAGAATCCATCATTCCTCTGCTAGTGTGTGCTATTTGCGTAACTCATATACCTATGATTAATCTCAGTTTTGGAAGTAGCATTGACACTCTTCTACTTGTTTGGGGGGTGGGGGGGATGAGTTGTATCCTAGCAATATGTACTATTATATATAGCTCCTCCGTAGCCTGACAGCTAAGAGGGTCCAACGACCGAAATACGACGCAGTCTCCTTAGGGTAACAAACAACGCACAATCTATGTCCTATCTAGAGTCTGGATATATATACTTCAGCTAAGGTTGCCGTACATAGCAAGAAAGCCGATAACAAACAGTGATCAATCCATGTCTTGTTTCGACCTTTTCCACACTTAAGTTAATGTTGCAGTGCATTATATGAAAGATATACCAAACCGCCATTGACCTATCTCTTATTTGAACCACATCGATGCTTGTGGACATTTACATGAAAATAACACCAAACAATGCTCAGTGCAATTACTATCTGGGATCTTTCCATGTCTGACACATAGCAATAACATACAAATGCTGCGAAGCAATACTCTATTCAGGTTCTTTCTAGACCATTCCATCCAATCTCACCCTACATTTGCACAGCATTGATATCAATGTCTGGTGCGGAAGATTGGGGGTTCGATTCCATGCCTTACCCGCGCGCATAGGCCCTTTTCACTCTACGGATGAAAGTCCAATTTTGGCGGTGTAGGGAGGCTCACTAAGAGGTAGAATAACTATTCTACTTAGACTCACACTTTGTGTATGGTACAATGTGGGCAACTGGTGACCGGGTGATGTAGCAATAGTAGGTAGTAGCAACGAGTCAGTCACACAATGACACATTAGTTCTAGTATGACTGAGTGTAATTTACAAGTAAACGTCCTTGGTCGATTCCAAGTCGAGTCAAACCAATGATTTACAAAATTGATACTTGTCACTTCCTAGCTTAGCACTCAGCATTAATAGGATAGGTCAAGGACTGGTTAGATCAGTGTCATGATAATGTGTCTGAGTGGGATATCATGCCTTGGTGCTGGCGGCCTGATTTCCCAGTGGAGCAGCACTATAACTTTGAGGGAGTGCGCACTATCACAAGTTGGGAGCCGTCTTGATATGACCTTAGACGTTGCCAAGAGGTAAAACCAACCCAATCACCAACCATCTTCTTCCAGGATAGATCGATGGCCACTGCCATGTACAGCTGGCAGTGACACTTGACCCTTAGACGTGGGGACGGGCGTGTGTGTGTGGGTATGGGGGGGGGGGGGCGTATCGATGACACTTGTACTTATCTACCACCACTTAAAGTTGCATAGTCCGATGTTTTTGAGTTTCAGAAATTTTCTGAGATAAATACATTAGGTTGATCGTTATAATGTACCTTACTTTAGCTTGAAGTAACTTTTATTTTAAGTGGCTAACTTTTGAGATATTTGAAGTGCAAACATGCAAAATTGGTTTTGGCAAGCTTGTCAAAACTCTGACACCATAGCATTCTGCAGTAACATGATCTATTCAATTGCCTCACTATTTCCTTCTGTGTGATGACAGATGCTTAATAAGTGCATCATTATCTAAGCTAGATATGTAGGATCAAATTTAGATCATTGTTTTGGTTTTGAAAATTTGATGATTTCATCGGACTATGCAGCTTTAATGGATGTGCCAGTAAGATAAGCCTACTTACTGACACCTATAACCAAAGACCCTATAATACTAAGACGGCTCACTCCCTATCTCTCCCATGGTAATGTAAATTTGGCAGTGGGATTGATCAGCCCGGCTGCTGGTTGGTGTTTCACATGTAAACAAATACAATTATATAGGTAAGTATGAATATACATCGATATGAAATTGCTATGAACAAATATGCATCATCATCAGCATCATCATCAGCATTACCATCATTACACATCTTTCGCATTCATATATACATTTATACATATAATATAGCAACTGTGAAATCAAGAGAACAGCCAGCGCACCAGGTGGTGGGTTTGATCATTTTGATTACACAGTACAGGATGAGTGAGCCGTCTTAGTGTTATAGGGTCTTTGCTATAACCCACCATCACAATCACAAGGCTGTAACCCACCATCACAATCACAGGCCACCAGTCAATTTATTATTTCAGATATGTACGTGGGGAGGGGGGGGGGGGGCGAGGGGTAACAAAATAAACCCATATACTATTACTATAAATCTTGAATAGTTACTAATACTACTAATTGCAATAACCAAGCAATTAACCAATTGTAAAACTAGCAAACTCACAGAGGGTAGGGATATGTTGGAGAATCAGAGAAAGAATGCATGCAGTAGATAGCTACACAACTGAAAGTGGCAAAACAAGCGGAACCATGAGACTTACTGTCTAGTGGCAAAAACAAGTTATTAGACTTAAATGTTATGGGTGTCACAGACAATAATATATATATATATATAGCGAAGACTTCCAGAATTTGCTGTTATAGATCATCAATGCCCACCACAGTACTTAGGTCTATGCCCACTAGTTAGGTATTTATTATTCTGGATTAGAAAAAAAAAACACCAAGCGCCCGATCCTATTTTCTACCACGTGACTGCCTACATGTGTCCGTCCTGATATGACCTTAGATGTTGCCAGGATGTATAACTCAAACAAACAACAACTAACCACTGCTAACCTACGCGTGTACTGGTGGTCCTCCCAGCAAGCATGCGCTAAGCAATCACTCATTTCACCTACTCAAACAATGACCCGCAGTGTCAGGCGATTGTAGTAACAGCAGGAGTAGGGGGGGGGGGGGGGGGGGGGGCGCGCGAGTGTGAGGAGGCTAGGTCCTACTGATATTGTAATACAGTCTAATAAACACCAATTATCGTGTGATTTCTTTGCTGACACCGTGTACTTGTGTGCCTCGACCAGCTGGTTATAAAGGCATATCAGCATTATCGAGATTACATGTAGGATTCTTTCTTTTATAAGTAGTTTTCTTTTATAAATAGTTGTATTCGCCTAAATAGGTCGGCCTTGTTTGTCAGGACAGATGGACTGGTTTCCATATCATTGTTCTCTCACACAGAGATGGGTGATATCTATATATATGTATATATATATATATGTGTATATATAAATATATATATATATATATATCGATATATATACTTACTCTCTATATAAATATATATATATATATACACCACAGAACAAGAGAGCCAGTACTTGATAGAATTGAGATAGGATCATGTCCTTGTGTAAATTCCTATAATTTCGTCATAGTGGACACTCACACTCCGACTGACAATGATTAACATCCGGTAGAGGAGAGGTGGGCCGAGATGGCGTCACCGGTACAGTGTTGTATCTTACAGAGTATAACAATAATCATAATAATAAGTATTATTCCCTTCCGCATCTTTATTCTAGCATAATACGTTATACATCACATATAGAAAAAATGCTTCTGACCGAGTGGTGAAAGCAGCCCCCCCCCCCACCTCCAAAGGAGGAGAAGGGCGAGGTGCATGGTGGTCACCCAGCCACCCCCACCCCATGAGAGGGGGGGGAAGTAACCACTATAGACCTTATTACCCGCGATAAAGGGTTTATCACTATCCATATATATGATACATAAATAAACATGTGCATAACTGCTTGTATATATATATGTATATATATTTTAATATATTTATATATATATAGAGAGATATATTTCTCTATAATATGGTCTAGAACAATAAAATACTAGCATCCACACCATCCCCCAAATGAAATGTGATGTTGATTAACAGTGACCATGTGCCAATTATTAATCGACAATGACCCAACATCAGGCAGGCACTCTGATTGAATACATATTGATGCACACACTCTGTCTGAAGCCCTGGTCACATACACGTTAGTGAACGTAGTTGAACGTAGAATAGATTAACATGGGTCAAACGTGGTGTAAGTATGTTAAACAATGGTGAAAAACGTTAAGGTATGGCAGGTTTTGGTACGGATCAATACGTTACGGCACAGATGACGGTACGTTCAACTACGTTCAACATATGTTATCCTCCACTATGGTTAGCTATGTTCAACTATGTCCAAGTATGCTAAAGTATGCTAGAGTACAGTAGAGTACACCAGAGTACACCAGAGTACACCAGAGTACACCAGAGTACACCAGAGTACACCAGAGTACACCAGAGTACACCAGAGTACACAAGAGTACACAAGAGTACACAAGAGTACACAAGAGTACACAAGAGTACACAAGAGTACACAAGAGTGCACAAGAGTGCACAAGAGTGCACAAGAGTGCACAAGAGTGCACAAGAGTGCACACGAGTGCACAAGAGTGCACACGAGTGCACAAGAGTGCACAAGAGTGCACAAGAGTGCACAAGAGTGCACAAGAGTGCACAAGAGTGCACAAGAGTGCACAAGAGTGCACAAGAGTGCACAAGAGTGCACAAGAGTGCACAAGAGTGCACAAGAGTGCACTAGAGTGCACTAGAGTGCACTAGAGTGCACTAGAGTGCACTAGAGTGCACTAGAGTGCACTAGAGTGCACTAGAGTGCACTAGAGTGCACTAGAGTGCACTAGAGTGCACTAGAGTGCACTAGAGTGCACTAGAGTGCACTAGAGTGCACTAGAGTGCACTAGAGTGCACTAGAGTAGCAACACCCCGTTTAATTCTCTAAGTACGTCCTTTTTATATATGAAACCTCTCTATTCCGACCCCTCCGCAGATCGACCACTCCCCTATATCGATCGCTTTATTTCAGTCCCAACAATATCATTGTAAGATATTCAAACTCTAAACTGACCACCTCCCTAAATGGACCACTTAAAGTCGGTCCCATGGTCGGTCGATTTAGAGAAGTTGTACTGTATAAATAATATAAAAAATGTAATGCATCGCTCAACGAACCAGCTGTCGGGATAACTATAACATCGCATAGATAGATGTGCATCTTTTCTCAAATATCCGAATAAATAATAAGCTGACTCAGGACAACACAGGACATGTGTATTATATATATATATATATGTATGTATATAATATGTATGTATGTTCATATGTATACATGTATATATACATTTATGCACACCGAACGCGTTGGCTAAATCGGCAGAGCGCATACTTCTCGTGTGGAAGGTCGGAAGTTCGAATCCCACCTGAGTAACCAATGACTTAGAAAATTGGTACTTGTTGCTACCTACCCAGGCGCTTGCCATTAATAGGATAGGACAATGACTGGTTTGGCGCAGTGTCAGGATAGTGTGACTGTGTGAGATATTGGGGCATTTTGCTGGTGACCTGGTCTCCCAGTGGGGCAGCACTATAAAGTCACCATGAGTGTGCACTGTCACAAGTATTTACCAATCCTGATATGACCTTAAATGTTGCTAGGATGCAGCAGAACAAAAACAAATACTTATGCATATATACATTTGAACTTGGGGTCTCCATGGTCAAAGATGGCGACACACCGAATCCCTAAAGATAAATATGTTACAACTGATAATTTAGCCGTATGTGTCGCTATGTTGTGAGAGCTCTCTACCTGAGCCTTCTGAGACTTAACACTGAAGCCATCTCATCAACTAGCCACTGGGCACTTTCGCCTACCAGGCAATTTTATAGGTCAAACTAATTAAGCCCTTCAGCGGTCGCAGGGCATTGCTGGAATTAAACCGATTGATGTTGGCTCTACGAATGAATAGCGGGTGAGCAGTAGAAACAGACCGGTGCATTGTAGGCAGGAGGACTTGGTGATATTATAACATGCGTCATGTACATAACTCAGTGTTTTTAGATGTGTAAGCCTATAATGTAAGATTTTTAGAGTTGGTGCATGTTTACTTTTAAATATAACATATATACCTGTGTATTGCATGGATGAGAACTTGATGATTATAACATACGTCATGTACATAAATCAGTGTTTTTAGAAGTGTAAGCCTATAATGTAACAGTTGGTGTATGCTTGCTTCTATATATAATACAAGTATATAGTAGCAAAATATATATGCCAGTCCTCTCCACCAAAGATGCCGCTATGCACCCATATATCCGTATGGATATCCATATGTACGTATATATGAGACAGAGAAGATGGAAAGTTGTGTATCTTCATATCCACACATATCTGCAGGATGGTAAAGGTCAGAAGAAGAAGAAGAAGAAGAACGAGTAAAAGAGCTGCAAATGTATGTATATAAAGATGATGGAAATGAGACGGAAGAAAGCAAGAGGGAGCGGGATATGTGTATATGCATAGTATATATGCATTATATGTATGAGAGAATGAGGGAATGAGGATGGGAAATTATATAGCTTCATGTCCATAGATCTGGACAGGATGGACAAGACAAGAGAAGAGAGGATGGAGAAAGAGCGAGATAGCAATATAGATACATATGAGTATACATACTGAAGGGTACATACTGTGTATGTACGTAATTATATATAGTATATGTATATATGTATATGTATATGTATGCCGGTATTGCAGGTATTGCAGGTATTGCAGGTATTGCAATACCTCAGGGAGTTTGACGCCCCTGCCTTGCAGAGTTGTAAACCACTGCCTTGTGGTACAGGTTCTTGACAGAACCGAAGGCTAAGGGAGCAAACCCTAAACAGAAAACCATGTCACTATGGCAGCATTAAGGGCGATTGATGTATGAAACTCCCAACATCTCCTGACCAGCCACTGCAGGGACCAATAGTTTTGCGCCTGTCTTGACATGTTCTTGCCGGTGTGAAACCTCTATTTGCTCCCCGAGAGAGTGCCGCTGGTAACTTGCAAAAGCCAGCAGCACTTGAACACTTTTGCAGGCAGCTTTCATGAAATGTTCTATTCTCAACTGTCTTATGGCTACAGAAAGAGAGGGCGCCCTCGTCTCCGGTTCAAGGATACCATCAAGAGAAACCTGAAGCTGAGAGACATTAAGACCGACTCATGGACGCAACTCTCACAGCAGAGAGCTAAATGGAGAGCGGCAGTCAAGTAATGAAAGCAGTCTTTGTCGCATCGCGACCGACAGCATGATGATGATGATGATATCTATATGTATCTGAGATGGTGGAAGAGAAGAGAAGAGAGGGTCAAGGGAGAAATATGGTAGTTGCGCATGGATATATATACACCTGGAGAATGGAACAGAAGAGAAAAATAACAAGATGTAAGAAAGACAGATATAAGGAAAGAAGAGAGAAGAGAAAGAAATGAAGAGAGACTGAAGGAGAGGACTGACGTCATAAGCTGTATTCACACGGGCAAAATGTAAAGTGATCTAGACAAGGCGAATCATATGAAGCGATTTAGATGCACATTCACACGGGCAGTACTTGGGCCGGAAATCGATATCTGCGCATGAGCAAGTCCAGACTAACCAGCGCCATTTTGGGTTCGTCGACACCGGCACGAGAGAGTGTGGGTTCGACCTAGATATCTATGGACTGAATCGTATTGGTTTGGAATGGTCAAAACTTCTAAAAATAAATGATGAAAAAAATATCTGTGCACAGCTAGCAGTTTAAATTATATAATATGCGCTTTTGATCGACCGGAAAGTCAACAAACCAAGGACTCGACTGCGCATGCGTCTGATGTCATAAATCGCTTCATATGCGTTCACACGGGCAAGATAAAATGTTTCAACATAGATCGGTTCCTGTAGACCACCTCGCGAAGCGTTTTACAATAAACGATTTATATGAATCGATTCAGCCCTAAAACGCCTCAGCCGTGCGTTCACACGGCAAATCTGAGTCGAACTAGGCAAGTGGTTTTGCGTGAGGCGTTTTAACTTGCCCGTGTGAATACAGCTATAGTGACTCGTATTTTTGCAGAATAGCTGACTGGTAAACCTTGAAATAAATGCATTTTATTGCCTGCCGTCTAGGTGATCGCCTCGTGGATTCAATCAACCCCGGTGCTTCGCCCTGTGGACTCGTGATGCAGTGAGTAGCTCCCGGGTGAGCTACTCGGGTGGTGCAGAATGTTAGCTGGAGGTATTTCTGGAAATGGCACCAGGATCGGGCAATATGGTATGGGGTAATTTACTCTACATCACGGCAGTCTTGTCAGCGATGCGCCTTACTGAGAATCCATCGATGATTTCTGCTAAAAATACATGTAGTCAAGTGAGCTCGTTTTAAAGCCGCATAGTCGGATGAAAGTATCAAATTTTCAAAAGTGAAAATCTTACTTTGATCCGATACTATATATTAAAGTTAAATATTGGTGGTGTTATTAAGCGTTGAAGGGGACACAAAGCCAATTTAATAGAACCTGTTACTGCTGAAGTTTTTGTTATGTGCTAGCCGAAATTAATGTGGCCTGTTTTCACTTCAAATATCCTCAATGTTAGCCATTAAAAATAAAAATTACTTCAAATCATAATAAAATCCGTTATAGCAATCAATCTAATGTATTTATCTCAGAAACGAGAGATCCTCAAAAGCATCGGACGATGCAACTTTACCCAATATGTGTTTTTAATTGACCTGTATAGGTCCTACAGAGAAAACGCATATATATATATATAATCTTCTTTTGTATCTAACTCGAAACAGTAGGAGCAACTAGATGAATAATTTGGGTTGATTGATTTGAAGATCATGAATTTGTTAGTAAGTGTGAGCTACAGCTAATGCTTAGCTGGCCTCCTCCCTTGCATTAGCAGATAAGGCCAATACTGCGTAGCTGCGGAAGAAATAAACTAAGCTCTCTTTTTCTTTTAAACAGCTGATATAAAACTTGTAGGAAGGTTTGGAGATGGCGCATGCTTTGCTGAGTTTCACTGTTGATGTAAACCAATTAGGCAAAAAGGGAGAGCTCACTGCAGGTTTTTTCTAAAAGGATTGATGATGGTTATTTGTCTAAAGCCTCTTTTTCATTTGGCATTGCATCGCAGAAGTTGAAATTATAGGGTACATGGTAAATATAATGGATGCTGTTATATTTATTTTTAATATTAATAGATAAGGATGGAACTGCAGTAAATCCCTTGCACAGTTCCTTTTTATGGACAGTTCTTTGGCCACTTTAGCCATAGAAAATGCACTGGAAGTGATATGTGTGGATAATATGTGTATATATATACACACACGCACCCACACAGTGCAGCTCATGTTAATGTGATCCTAATCCATTGGAAAGGTTTCTTCATGTTAATGCTTGGGGAATCGGGAACAAAATAATTTATCTATCTGGCCATCTCGATAATTCGACATTGGGTGTTGGGAAGAGAAGAGAGCTTGGACTGTAAGCATATAGCAATAGAGTGTGCTCAAAATGTGCAGTTAATAAATACTCAAATGAAATAGTTACTTTCTTGGAGCGGAAATCCCCAGGGGCCGTATGCACGAATCGGGGTTAGGGCCTTAACCGCGGTTTGGCTAGTTCCACACGGCTAAACGTGAGAAATGGGTATGCACCAATCGGTGCCAGCGCTAACCGCCGACCATAGCCTCGGCTAAGCTACCCCACTTTCAAATCACGTTTAACTGCTAGCCGGGGCGGTTAGTGTGCGTGTGTGGCTCTCAATCTATTGAATGCGATCATATTTAACAGAATTACATATGCAATAAGTGAAATTTTATCAATTTAACCCTAAAGCCGAAGCGTTATTAAGGCTACCGCCGCATTGGCGGCGATATTAATAGTTATATTTTCGAATCAACGAAGGTACAGTAAACAAACCGCCGCCGCCGCCGCCAGTATGGAAAGTGATGTCAATGCGGCGGCGGCGCCGATTTGTTTATTTTACGTTCGTCGATTCGAAAATATAAGTATTAATATCGCCGCCAATGCGGCGGGAGCCTTAATAACGCTTCGGATTTAGGGTTAAATTGATCAAATGTCACTTATTGCATATGTAATTCTGTTAAATATGATCGCATTTAATATATTTGAGCCTACTAGATGGGTACAAATGCAGAGGGAATTCCCAAATCTATAAATAAAGTCATGGTTAGCTATCCGCAGCAGCTAAAACATTGGTGCATACCGATTCACATCTTTCTCAAACCCCCCGCTACCCTGAGGTAGCTAACCGCGGCTCGTGCCTTAACTCCGGCTAAGCCTAACCCCGATTCATGCATACGGCCCCAGGGGCCATATGCAGGAGTCAGTGTTAGTGGGGTTTGGTGTTAGAGCCTGTTACCGTTTAGCTATCACCGAAGTCGGGACCTGTGTCAAGTCGTATGCAGGAGCGCGTAACACTTTCATTATAGCTAAACGTGAAGTTATTTATAGATTTGGGAAATCCCTCTGCGTTTGTAGCCATATATTAGGCCCAAATCTATTCAATGCGGCCATATTTAACAGAATTACATACGCAATAAGTGAAATTTGATCAATTTAACCCTAAATTCGAAGCGTTATTAAGGCTACCGCCGCATTGGCGACGATATTAATATTTATATTTTCGAATCGACGCACGTAAAGTAAACAAACCGCCGCCGCACGTCTCCGCCCGCGATTTGTTTACTTTCGTTCGTCGATTCGAAAATATAACTATTAATATCGCCGCCAATGCGGCGGTAGCCTTAATAACGCTTCGAATTTAGGGTTAAATTGATCAAATTTCACTTATTGCGTATGTAATTCTGTTAAATATGGTCGCATTGAATAGATTTGGGCCTAATTTATAGCCGCCGATTCGGCGGCGGCGGACAGTATGGATATCGACGTCCATGCGGCGGCGGCGATTTGTTTACGTTACATTCGTCGATTCGAAAATATTAATATCGCTGCCTCTGCGGTGGCAGCGTTAATATTGCTTCAAATTTAGGGTTAATTTAATGAAATTTCACTTATTGCGTCTGTAATTCTGTTAAATATGACAGCATTGAATAGATTTGGGCATCATCGATACCTAACACCAATTTTAAACCACCTCTCGATCATGTTTAGTGTAACCCCGTTTAAGCTTATGGTGATAGGCCTAACACTGACCCTTGCATGCCACTTGTTCGCCGCTAAATGGTGATACCCGCCAAACACCGTTTTGGCTCGATATCACCGACTCATGCATATGGCCCCAGGTCTACAATGTGGACTGCAATAATGTATCGGTCTGTTTACCTACACACGCAGGGAGAGCCTGGTGAACTGTTGTAGTGGTGCTAGGGGGTATTAGTGGTACCAGTGGTGATAGTGGTGATAGTGGTGCTAGTGGTGATAGTGGTGCTAGTGGTGATAGGGGTGCTAGTGGTGATAGGGGTGCTAGTGGTGATAGGGGTGCTAGAGGTGTGAGGGGGCATTAGTGGTACATGTGGTACTCGTGCTGCTAGTGGTACTAGTTGTCATAGTGGTGCTAGTGGTGATTGGGGTGCTAGTGGTGCTAGGGGTGCTAGAGGTGTGAGGGGGCATTAGTGGTACATGTAGTACTCGTGCTGCTAGTGGTACTAGTGGTCATAGTGGTGCTAGTGGTGTTGGGGGTGTTGGGGGTTGTAGTGGTGCTAGTGTAGTGGTGCTAGTGGTGTTAGTGGTGCTAGTGGTGTTGGGGGTGTTAGTGGTGACAGGGGTGTTAATGATGCTAGGGGTGATAGGGGTGTTGGGGATGCTAGTGTTACTAATGTTACTAGGGGGTACTAGTGTTAATAATGTTAGTAGGGGACACTAGGGGGTACTAGGAGATATTAATTGTACTTGGAGATACTGATTGTACTGGGGGATACTGGTTGTACTTGGGGGTACGGGTTGTACTGGGGGATACCGGTTGTACTGGGGGATACCGGTTGTACTAGCGGGTATTGGTTGCACTAGAGGATACTGCTTGCACTAGATTGTGCTAGCGGGTACTGCTTGTGCTAGCGGGTTCTGCTTGGGCTAGCGGGTTCTGCTTGGGCTAGCGGGTTCTGCTTGTGCTAGCGGGTTCTGCTTGTGCTAGCGGGTTCTGCTTGTGCTAGCGGGTTCTGCTTGTGCTAGCGGGTTCTGCTTGTGCTAGCGGGTTCTGCTTGTGCTAGCGGGTGCCGCTTGTGCTAGCGGGTGCCGCTTGTGCTAGCGGGTGCCGCTTGTGCTAGCGGGTGCCGCTTGCGCTAGCGGGTGCCGCTTGTGCTAGCACACACCCTACACACCCACCACACACACCTACACCTGACCAGACGGGATGGCCAAATGCATTAGAGCGTCCATCTCCCATTTTTGGTTTTAGTATACGCCCGAATCTGGATGTTTTGATAGCGGTCACTGGTGTGACTTGTTTTGTTGGTATTGGTATAACATTAGTCGTCGGTGCTACAAATACTTGCGACCTGTTTCGGTGTAGTGTGTTATTTGCATCATTGATTATCTGATATTCATGGCTGGTATGGCCGGTGTTGCCTACTACTGTGCCTTTTTGCCGGGTCCCTTTGTGAGTTTGATATTTTATTCTTTCCCCTACCAGGTTAGTTTTGTGTGTTTGCCCAGCTGTTTTGTTGTGGTACTCTTTTTGTTTTCGTTGAATCACTTTTATTTGTGTTGTTTTGTCTTGTTGTACGTTTGGTATCAGGTGTTGTTTGATTACCGGTATTCGAGACCGGAGGCATCTGCTCATCAGCAGTAGTGCTGGAGATGCGTTTATTATGTCTAATGGTGTATTTCTGTAGTTAAGCATTGCTAGATGTATATCTTTTTGGTCTGCTGTGCATTTCTTTATCATGTTTTTGATGGTCTGGACAAATCTTTCGACTTGTCAATTGCTACGTGGGTACAACGGGCTGGAGTATGTGGGGGTGAATTGGTAGTGTTTTGCAAACCTTTTATATTCTTCACTCCGAAACTGCGGTCCATTGTCTGATACAACGTACCTGGGTATGCCGTGACGTGCAAAGTTCTGCTTTAGCGCCTCTATTACTGTGTGTGAAGTTGTATTGTCAATTTGGTGTATTTCAGGATACTTGCTGTAGTAGTCTACCATTAAGATATACGTTTTGTTGTGGACTTCAAACAAATCTACTCCTATCTTGTGGTATGGGATGCTCTCAATATTGTGATTGATCAATGGTTCTTTGTGCAATTTGTTGCGATTGTTTTGACATGTGTTACATATGTTTATTCTATCCTCTATGTGCTTATTTAGATTGGGCCAGAACACGGAATCTCTTGCTAACTGTTTAGTTTTTATGATTCCGGCATGCGATTCGTGTAAGACGTCTAACATGGTTTGTCTTGTTTCCTGTGGTATCAGCACTCGGTTTCCTTTCATCACTAGATTATCCTCGATAGTAAGCTCATCTTTATATGACTGACACTGTCTCATTTGCGGTGATATGTTCTCAAATGGTGTATCCCAATCGTTCTTGATCTGATTTTTTAGCTCCGTCATTATTTTGTCCGCACTGTTCTCTTGCCTGATTCTTTCTAATATGCTCGAATGCATATCTATTGTTGCCACATTTAAGGCGTCGTCGAATAGATTTACTGGATGCAGGCTGGAACTGTGTGCCCTGGACAGTGCGTCTGCAAAAAAACATCAATTTACCTTTAACATGTGTGAGCGTGATGTTATAATTTTGCAGCCACATGCGGATTCGCTGCATTCGAGCAGAGAGCGTGTGTATTTGTTTGGACATGATGGCCACCAGGGGTTTGTGATCAGTTTCCACTACTATTTCTTGGCCGAAAATGTAATCATGAAATCGTCTCCAGCCAAAACAGATGGCCAGCAATTCCTTCTCGATTGTTGCATAATGCCGTGGAGGCCATTGCCACCAGTTTCCCATTTTGCATTAACACTACCCTTAATCCCGACTGGCATGCATCTACTTGCAATACGATTGGCTCAAAACTGTCATAGTAGGCCAGTACAGGTGCTGATTTTAATGGCGTCGGTGGGCGTGGCAGCGGTGCGCGTGGTGCCTGTGCAGCAGCTCCTTTGATTATGTCATATACTTTGCTTGCTTCCTCTCCTGTCATTTTACATTCCAGTTCCGCTGCTTCAAATTCGCTCAATTCACACACCTCTATCGTCTTTTGCAATGTTAGGTTCGTTGTTCGCAGCAACTTGCTGCGGAGTCGCGAGCTTTTCACTCCTGCCACAATCCTGTCCCGTAGTAGTGATTCTTCGGTCTCCCCATCCTCGCAATCTTTTACTTCGTCCTTCAGCGCTGTTAGATACGTGGCCATGCTCTCCGACCCCTGGTTGTTAGTATTGAATTTACATTGTGTTATTATGATGTTCGTCTTCCCAGTACAGTACTGTCTAAATTCTTCTACCAGCGGATCTATCCTGTCCTCATTTTCTGAGTCAAACTTCATGTTCGTGTGCACCCGTTGCGCCTCCATTCCTGCTACATGCAGGAATATATTGCACCGCACCTTCTCGGTTCTCGCACTTATGCCGGCAGCTATGGTGTAAATATTGAAGGCTCTAAACCACTCCTTCCAATTTGTAGCCATGTTTCTGTTTAAAACCAGTGGTCCTGGCAGCTTCAGGCCAGGTAGCGGCGTGGTGTTCCCCACATCTGACACCATGTAAGGTAACGACCCAAACTCTATGACGTCCTGTACACAAGTCCCGTTTATTCTTAGCTCTGCCGGCCACCCCAGTTGCCGTTCCACATCGGTGATCCTGTATCACCCACACACACATATATATATATACAACACCCGTGTTGGTAAACCGTGGGATCGTGGGTTCAAACCCTGGTCGAGTCAAACCAATGACTAAAAATGTATACTTGTTGCTTCATAGCCAGGCGCTCGGCATTATTAGGATAGGACAAGGACTGGTAGGCACAGTGTCAGGATAATGTGACTGAGTGGGATATCAGGTCATGGTACTGGTGGTCTGGTATCCCAGTGGGGCAGCACTATAAAGTCGCCATGAGTGCACACTGTCACAAGTCGGTGCCCGTCCTGATATGACCGTTGATGTTGATAGGACATAAAACAACAATAAACAAACAAACACCTACACCTATACGCCCACCATACCCATCTACACTCCAACCACACATGTACACCACACAGGTGCGTATGTTGATGGTATAGGTGCGTGATGAGGGTTTAGGGGTGTGGTGAGGGTGTAGGTGTGTGTAGGTGTGTGGTGGGTGGGTGTGATGGGGGTTTAGGGATGTGGTGGGGGTGTAGGTATGTGTGTGTTGGTGGTGTAGGTGTGTGGTGGGTGTGTAGGTGGGTGGTGGGTGTGTGGTGGGTTAGGGATGTGGTGGGGGTGTAGGTATGTGTGTTGGTGGTGTAGGTGTGTGGTGGGTGTGTATGGTGGGTGTGTGTGGTGGGGGTGTAGGTGTGTGTGGTTGATGTGTAGGTGTGTGTGGTGAGGGTGTAGGTGAGTTGTGTCGGTGTGGTGTGTGTGTGTGTGTGGTGAGAGTGTAGGTGTGTAGTGGGTGTGTAGGTTAGTGATTAACGCAGAAGACCGTCGGCTGCTGCCGCCTAGCGTGTAATCCGGCCAGAAAGTCTCCAATTAATGACCCGTCATTGTAAGCGGGTTTCAGTTGTTTTTCAGCGAGAAAGGCTATCCGCCTATGTGTATTCTGATGAGGAGGGTCATTAGGCCTGAATAACCCTAATAACTACAGCCTGGCAATAGATATTTTCTCAGCTTTGATTAGTCCCTACGTAACTCCAAGAAAACAGGTGGTTCCAACTATTATTGGATCATAATAACTGCTAAGTATGTTAGTGTCCCTTAAATTTGCATAGTCCGATGGTTTTGAGTTTTTCATTTTCTGAGATAAATATATTAGGTTCATTATTATAATCTACCTTACTTTACTTTGAAGTAACTTTTATTTTAATGGCTAACTTTGGAGATATTTGAAGTACAACCATGCAAAATTAATATGAGCAAGCAGGCCAAAACTCTGATACCATATGCATCCGTAGTAACAGGTTCTCTTAAATTGCATCAATATTTCCTTCAATGTGTTATAAGTGCACCAGTATCTAAATTAAATATGTAGAATCAAATCTAGATAATTGCTTTGGTTTTGAAAATTTGTTATTTTCGTCGTACTATGCAGTTTGAAGTTATTGTGATCATGTTAGGGTCCCTTTTAAGAAATTTTGAAGAAACTATATCGACACCCCAGATGTCGACAACCCAGTGATGAAGGATCCAAGAAGCCTTATTTTGATTGGCCTATTTGTAATAAGAAATGGGTTTTGCTTTATATATAAAGTGCTTACCAAGCGAAGTTGACAAGCTGTCTCTATGGGCGTTTTACAGCCTGGTAATGACGAGCAGGTAATTAAACACCAGGCCATAATTGTAGCAATGCGAGCTCTTAATGAAGCTAATGCTACCTGATTTCGGTAGGTTCTCAAGTTAAAGCTGAATAGTCCGATGAAATATCACATTTTCAAAACCGAACCATTTATCTAGATTTGATTTCACATATTTAACTTAGATCCTGATGCACTTATTAAGCATTTGTTTCTGCGTAGAAAGCAATACTAAGTCAATTTAACAGAACCTGTTACTGCAGAAGTCTATGGTATCAGAGTTTTGGCAAGCTTGCCAAAACTAATTTTCCATGTTTGCACTCAAAATATCTCAAAAGTTTACCATTTAAAATCAAAGTAACTTTGAACTAATGTAAAGTAGATACAAGTGATCGATGTAATATATTTATCTCAGAAAAAATACCGAAATTCAAAACCATCGGACTATGCAACTTTAATTAATGGTAAATTACAATAGTTACCATAATTACCTCCTACCTGTTGTTACATAGTGGTGGGTATTAATCTCTTAGTCTGTGTTGAATATGACCCAATATATAATTGTCTTATAATTATAAGGTACACTATGTTCATCCTAATATTATATATAACGCTTGTAGTATATTCTTGAATTTAAACCAAAACGGAATGCTCATCTGTTACCATAACCATATCTATTAGACTCGCCTTGTTCTGACAAACTCGGCATGTCTCCCTTTCTTAGTCCCCACAAACGGTTGGCCAATATACATCACTAGTGATATAGATAGACAGTAACACCTCTCTAACCGACCACCTCCACACATCGACCACCCCCTATATCGATCGCTTTATTTGGGCCCCAACAATACCATTGTAATCATATTCTAACTCCCTAAACCGACCACCTCCCTAAATGGACCACTTAACATCGGTCCAAAGGTCGGTCGATTGAGAGAAGTTTTAGTGTATATATAGAGAGAGATATGTAGCAGTCTGCACTGACCTCTCAGACAAGGAGCCACATGTACATGTAGACATAGATATATTAGGTTGATGGTTATAATCTACCTTGCTTTAGGTTGAAATAACTTTCATTTTAAATATCTAACCTTGTAAATATTTGACAAACATTCAAAAATAATTGTGGCAGGCATGCCTAATCTCTGAATCCATAGGCTTCAGCAGTAACATATTCTATTAAATTGACTCAGTGTTCCCTTCTATGTGGGGGACCAGATGGGATAGCCGAATGAGTTAGAGTGTCTGTCTCCCGTGTTGGTGAGTTCGAACCCTGGTCGAGTCAAACCAACGACTTAGACATTGATACTTGTTGCTTCCTAGCCTGGCGCTCGGCATTATTAGAATAGGGCAAGGACTGGTTGGCTCAATGTCAGGATAATGTGACTGAGTGGGATATCAGGTCATGATGCTGGTGGCCTGGTCTTCCAGTGGGGCAGCACTATAAAGTCGTCATGAGTGCGCACTGTCACAAGTCGGTACCCGTCCTGATATGACCTTAATTGTTGCTAGGACATAAAACAACAAACAAACAACAAACCTTCGATGCGGCAACAAATGCTTCATATGTATATCCGTATCTAAGTTAGATATGTACGATCAAATTTAGGTCATTGTTTTGGTTTTGAAAATTTGATACTTTTATCGGATTATGCAACTTTAATAAATACGTTAGTGTCTAACTGGGATATGTAGGATCCAATTTAGCTAAGTGTTTTGGCTTAGAAAGGTTTCGGCTTTCAAGAGACTATATAGATACAAGATTCACCCCGAACTGCTGCAGTAGGGGTGCAAACCAACGCTATGTAAATGCTGTCGAAAAAACGGGTCAATGAATTGAGAGCCTAATTTCACAATCTAAGAAGCAACAATTATTCTTTACATATGTCTTATTGATAGTCCGCTACCTTTGAGTTGAAAAATATAATATAATATCTAGTTTAATAAGATTTAAAAGTGAAATCGATGGCGTTCTGCGGCTGCCATCTTGTCTTTTTGCATTCTCTCCCATTTCACCAACTCTGTGCCTATAGAAGTATCCATTTGATACTGGAGCCAGGCATTCTACTCTCTGTTCCATACTAAAGCTATTTTCGCCCGTATTTAGACTACGTTGTCGTTCACCCGTGTACGGCGAGTACCGGGTGAATCGTTTATCTAGGGACTATACAGCTTGAATTAACTGTTGCTGAAATGCACAGCCTCCTGACACCCACAGGCGTTGATAGTAATCAAATGTGGCTTGGGCATCAGCACTCACAACATACACTGACCTGAGTGTACCGCCAGCAATGGTCACGTGACCGTGGGGTCAGTATTCTATGTACATATGATAATTAGAACCATAGTCAGTTTGATCAAAATGCATTGAGAATTTAAGAATTAAATATACCACTCAGCAATGACGATAATATTATCACATAGCGAATATCTGGTTATGGGTTGTATCGGGTTTTACAATAATACGAAAACATGTGGTGTCAGAGGTTTGGTGTGTTTGCCCAAATTAATGTAGCATGTTTGCACTTCAAATATCTCAAAAGTTAGCCATTTAAAATACAAGTGACTCCAAACTAAAGTAAAGTAGATTGATAGTGATCGACCTAATATATTTACCTCAGAAAATGACAGAAACTCAAAACCATCAGAGTATACAACTTTAATTAAGGCTAAGGCGATAATTGCGGCCGCTTTTGTACAAATAGAATTAGCAGAGATTCTGTAGAACATGGTGTTTTGGAAATACACTGTCATGTCATTTGTGTAGAACTAAAAACAACGGGTGATTTCGTCATTAAGTAAAGCGTAGCATCTGAAACTTTCCGATAGTGTATCTTCTTTAAAATTATTAATAATAAAAGTCTGTTCTTTCAGAAATTGAAGTGTTGTTATTGGAAAAACTTAAATCTATAAATAAAGAGGTTGCGGTATTTCTGTTAGGTTCTTTTTGCGAATAACAATTCGCATCCATATAAAAAGAAGCAGGCCTTGGAGAACACGCTTTTAGCACTTTGCTTGGAACATCCTGTTTGCTGGGCGTTACTTTGACCTCGGCGTGTAAATAAATGTGGAATGACTTAATCATGTTTACACGGTGCTGGAACTGTTCCATAAGCTGTGCCTAAGTGTGCTGGGCGGTAATATGGATCAATTTACTACCGGGCACTGTTTCAACAAAATCCTTAGATTGTTGAAGTCATATAACATGTTGGAATGGATACCTCAATTAGAATACATAATTTACAATTGGAATCGAACCTCTGTGTTGCTGTCGTTTGAAGTGGGGTGCGATGGGTTACAGTTTGCAGTGCGTTGTGTGGCGGTGTGTTCCGATGGGTTATATAGGGTTACAGTGGGTTGCGTTGTGCTGCGATGGATTGCAGTAGGTTGCAATGGATTGCAGCGGCTTTCAGTGGGTTGTACTGGATTACACAGTGAGTTGTGATGTGCTTAATAGGTTGCGGTGTGTGGCGATGGGTTGCAGTAGGTTGCGGTGGGTTGTAGTGGATTGTGGTGGATTGCAGTGGATTCTAGTTGGTTGTGGTAGGTTGCAGTGGGTTTCGGATTGTTGCAGTGGGTTGCGGATTGTTGAAGTGGGTTGCAGATTGTTGAAGTGGGTTGCAGGTGGTTGCAGTGTGCTGCGGAGGGTTGCAGTGGTATGCGATGGGTTGAAGTGGGTTGCGATGGGTTGCAGTGGGTTGCGATGGATTGCAGTATATTCTAGTAGGTGGCGGTGAGTTGCAGTGGATTGTGGATGGTTGCAGTAGGTTGCGGTGGGTTGTAGCGGATTGTGGTGGATTGCAGTGGATTGTGGTAGGTTGCGGTGGGTTGCAGTAGGTTCCGGTGGGTTGCAGTGGGTTGCCATAAAGCAGTCAGCCTGCAGTTAGCCGTACTAGGTCCGCTTCCATATGTGTAACCTGCATACCATGTGTTTGTGTGCCTGCGTTTGCCTGTCGGGCAGCCTGTCACACCCACACTGAAACCTCGACACCACCTAATGACGTCACAAAAACGTGGCTTCAGGCAACAAGCGACCTTTTTGCACATAGAATCTACCACTTCCCCAGGCCTCTGAATAGTGTTCTTCAGCGGCTGGGGCTCTGCCTGTGTTTTACCATGGGAGAAGTGTGATGGGTGAGGGATGGGGAGGTGGGAGAGAGTCGGGTGGAGGAAAGGAGAGAGTGGGGGGAGGTGGAGAGGGAGAGGGTGGGGGTGGGGGAGGAGGAGAGTGGGTGGAGGGAGGGAGAGAGTGGTGGGTGGAGGTAGAGAGAGAGTGTGGGTGGAGGAAGGGAGGGTGTGGGAGATGGAGGTGGGGGGAGAGTGGGGATGGAGGGAGGAGAGGGTGAAGGATGGAGAGAGTGGCAGTGGAGGGAGGAGAGAGTGTGGATAGGAGGGAGGGAGAGAGTAGTGGAGGGAGAGAAAGATGTGGGATGGGGGAGGAAGGAGTAGCGGTGGAGGAGGAGAGAGAATGAGGTGGAGGAGGGGGGAGTAGAGTGGAGAGGGAAGAGAGAGTGGGGTGGGGGAGGGAGAGAGCCATGGGGTGCAGGAGGGAGAGAGAGCGGGGGTGAGGGTGAGGGAGGGAGAGAGAGTGGGGGTGCAGGGAGGGGAGAGAGAGTGGGGGTGCAGGGAGGGAGAGGCGTGTGGGGGTAGACGTAAGGGGGAGAGAGAGTGGGGGTGGAGGGAGGGAGAGAGAGTGTGGGGTGCAGGGAGGCAGAGCGCGTGTGGGGGTGGAGGTAGGGGGAGAGAGAGTGGGGGTGGAGGGAGGGAGAGAGTGATTGGGGGTGACGGGATGGAGAGAGTGAGTGGGGGTGAAGGGAGGGAGAGAGTGAGTGGGGTTGGAGTGGGGGAAGAGAGAGAGTGGGGGTGGAGGGAGGGAGAGAGTGAATGGGGGTGGAGGGAGAGGTTAGAGAAGGACTAGGGAGGGAGAGGTTAGAGAAGTACTAGGGAGGGAGAGGTTAGAGAAGGTCTAGGGAGGGAGAGGTTAGAGAAGGACTAGGGACTGTAATATAGTACAGTCTGGGTTTATATCAAATGGCACGGGGTGTTTCAGTGGTTCTGGTTCGTGAAATTGAGTAGGATGGGTGTGTGCAAGATTATTAGTGCCGAGTTGCTCATTGTTAATATCTGTGTGCAATTGTTTGATGTGTAGGGGGGGAGGTGGGAGGTGAGCTGATGGGTAGCTTCAGTTGTTAAGAAGTTTGTTTTATTTAACGACACCTCTAGAGCACATTGATTTTATCATCAGCTATTGGACGTCAAACATATTTCTTTTTGAAGGAAACCTGCTAATGCCATGTAGGCTACTCTTTCCAATAAGCAGCAAGGAGTGTTTTTACATGCACTTTTCCACAGACAGGACAGCACATAGCCTTTGATGAACCAGTCATGGACCACTGGTTGCAATAGAAAATAGACCAAACTACGTCCACTGAGCAGGATCGATCGGATGATCCAAACCTTCACAGGTCTACTGTAGTCAAGTGCATTAATTTATTGTATGATATTTAGTAGCATTGTATTCAGTTGCTGGAAGTACTGATTAATCTTTAGCGATAATCTGCTAGTTGTTTGGGTGTTAGAGTTGAGAGGGGGGGGGGTCAGTTGTATTGGGGTCGGAGTACTGATGTTTGTGGCAAGATGGAGGTTGGGGTAATCACAGTAGAGAAGGTCCAATAGTTGGTTGGCCTGACAGGTGACTGTTTGGGTGTCCACTCAATACAATGACTGGGCTAGAGCCTCTCCAGGTAGGAAGATTCTCACTTTACAACAAAACCCACATTTGATTTAACGATGCCTCTAGAGCACATTGATTTTTATCATCGGTTATTGGACATCAAGTATCAGTACCCCTACCTTAAATTTAATCTCCACTTCTACCATCCACCCAACCTACCCCCACCCTCCACTGCCACACTCCATCTTCCACTACCACCCTCCCTACCGCCACCCTCCACTGCCACACTCCATCTTCCACTACCACCCTCCCTACCCCCACCCTCCACTGCAACACTCCATCGTCCACTACCACCCTCCCTACCACCACCCTCCACTGCCACACTCCACCTCCACTACAACACTCCATCTCCACTACCACCCTCCCTACCACCACCCTCCACTGCCACACTCCAACTTCCACTACCACCCTCCCTACCCCCACCCTCCACTGCCACACTCCAACTTCCACTACCACCCTCCCTACCCCCACCCTCCACTGCCACACTCCAACTTCCACTACCACCCTCCCTACCCCCACCCTCCACTGCCACACTCCAACTTCCACTACCACCCTCCCTACCCCCACCCTCCACTGCCACACTCCAACCTCCACTACCACCCTCCCTACCCCCACCCTCCACTGCCACACTCCAACTTCCACTACCACCCTCCCTACCCCCACCCTCCACTGCCACACTCCAACTTCCACTACCACCCTCCCTACCCCCACCCTCCACTGCCACACTCCAACTTCCACTACTACCCTCCCAACCTCCACCCTCCACTGCCACACTCCAACCTCCACTACACCCTCCCTACGCCTACACTCCACGCCACACCTCCGCACTTGCCCTACCCCCACCCGACCACCCTCCCTACCCCTACCCTCCACTGCCACACTCCCACCTTGCCTTACCCCACCTGACCACCATCCCCTACACCACCCCCCCCTACCCCACTGCCACCTTCCCCACCATTACCTACCCCCACCCTCCCTACCCCGACACTCCTCTGCCACACTCATACCTTGCCTACCCCCACCCTCCTGCCACACTCCAACCTTGCCTACCCCCACCCTCCACTGCCACACTCCAACCTTGCCTACCTCCACTGCCACACTCCAACCTCCACTAGCACCTTGCCTACACATAACCTGCTAACCCATCTCTGTGTAACACACACACACACCCACACCCCCTCCTCCACTTCCCAACTCCAAGCTCCAGTACCACCCTGTCTATCCCACCTTCACTGCCACACTCCAATCCTCATTGCCAATGACTAACAAGCTCTTCCAACCAACTATTCACTGCCCTCCATTACACATCGCACTGTCCATTATATATATCACTGTCAGGAAAATAAAAGGAAACTTTGTTTGATTTAATTATGCCTCTAGAGCACATTGATTTTTATCATCGGTTATTGTACATTAACCATATGGTCATTCTGACATATTTCTTTGGAGGAAACCTGCTGGCACCATATAGGTTACTCTTTCCGATAAGCAGCAAGGGGTCTTTTATATGCACTTTCCCACAGACAGGACAGCACATACCACAGCCTTTGATGAACCAGTTGTGGATCACTGGTTGGAATGGGAAATAGCCCAAACAGCAAATGGGTCCACTGAGCAGGATCGATCACATGACCCACAGCTTCACAGGTGGACACTCTAATTCCTTAGCTACGTCCCGGTCCCTTGTCAGACAATAAGAATCACCATACCACCAGGCCACAAAGCCCCACCGGCTTCACACTTCCAACACTTTACCCATTATCGTCGCATCACCTCGATGCAGGTGCTTCCCTAGATAAAAGATTCAGCCAGTATTTGTAGTACACGGGTGAACGACAACATAGTCTAAATACAGGCGAAAATAGCTTTAGTATGGAACATGAAGTAGAAACTGTGGTTCCATGATCAAATGGCTACATATATTGGCACAGAATTGGTGAAATGGGAGAGAATGCAAAAAGACAAGATGGCGGCCAGAGAACTGCATCAATTTCACTTTTAAATTGCATTAAAGTATATGTTTTATTATATTTTCAAACTCAAAAGTAGCGGGTAAACTTGAAGACATATACAAAGAATAAATGTTGCTTCTTAGATTGTGAAATTAGGCTATCATAACGACTCAATTCATTAGCCCGATTTTTCTACCTTTTTTATATAAGGCTGGTCTTCACCCATGTACTACAAATACCGGGTGAATCTTTTATCTAGTGCTTCCCCAGCCAATGTGTCTCATTCACATGGCAAAGAAAGGTGTCCCGAGAATTATCAAACACCCACGTGACCGTTTCTATGGTAACACCGTAGCAGACTTTGTTATATATGACACCGTTAGGTGCTTGGTCACAGAGCAGTGTTGACATGAGAGCATTGAAGCCTCCTGTGGATGCCTTCCCCAAACAAGAATGACTAATGCCATTAGTTCGGTTGTCAATAGCAGTGATGGCACTTCAAGTGACGACTAATTTGCCTCCGCTAATCTGGGAAGCTAAATAACCAAACTGTAAAATTCGTGTAGCTTTCTCTATCTTTATCTACACCGTTTTCTATATGTACATAATGCGCATAGTATTATAATATATATGTGATCAATTTCTTCAATGTAATGATATCTAGGTATGAATTTCTATATTTCAGTTCTGCCTGATTGCACGCTGTACCCTGCTACTAGTGTTAAAATGAGACAATTAAGTTTAAACGCTGCTTAGAGTTTACACTTAAACCGTGTTCACACGGGCAATGTAAATCGATTTGTAGAAAGCGACTTCCCTAGTTCGCCTCACATTTCTCATGTGAACGGGTGTCTGATGCGGATTAGGGCTGATTCGATTCACGTGATGCGGATCCTGTAAACCACCTCTCGAGGTAGTTTACATGAGGCGATTTCTGTGAGGCGATTTATTTTGCCCGTGTGGATGCAACCGACTTACGTGAGGCGGATTAAGGATGTGACAGTCGAGACCTGAGTTTGTTGACTTTCCAGTAAATTTGCTTTATGAACCTGCTGGAGGTGCACATATATTTTTTTCATAATTTATTTTTAGGGTTTCACTGCCCAGCAGAAGTTTTGACCGTTCCAAACCAATACGATTCACTCAATACATATCTAGGGCGAACCCACACTCTCTCGTGCCGACGTCGATGAACCCAAAATGGCGCTGGTCAGGCTGGACTTGCTCATGCGCAGATATCCACTTCCGCCGTCAAGCGCTGCCCGTGTGAACGGGCGGCTAATTCGCCTCACCTGATTCGATTTGTCTGATTCGCCTCACATTTTGCCCGTGTGAACACGGCTTAAGTCCGATGAATAATTCGATGGTTTTGAGTTTCTGCCATTTTCTGAGATAAAAACATTAGATTGATCCACATTACTTCAATTTGAAGTAGCTTTTGTTTTAAATGGCTAACTTTGGAACTATGTGGATTCAAAAATTGCCAAATTAGTTTGGGCAAGCATGTCAAAACTCTGATACCATAGGCTTCAGCAGTAATAGGTTCTATTCAATTAGCTTAATACCCCCCTATATGCAGACCTAATGCTTAATAAGTGGATAGGTATCTAAGGTGCATATCTAGGCTCAAATAGAGGTAGGTGTTTTGATTTAGAAAATTTGATACTTTCATCGAACTATGCAGCTTTAAGCATTGCAAAGTTCTTTAGTTATATATTTTTGTAATATAGCGTAATGTGATTATGCATTATATACATAAGATAGAAATATATCAATCGATTCGTCATATAACTAAGTATATTTTACCCAACGTGTCTACTGTGGATGATTGTTTCTGTGACCATTGAACAGCCATATCTGGCTGGCAGAACATATTAAGATTAACCCTTAGAAGAAGGTAATCCGCATTATTCATATGTGAGACTGCCTTCAGTTTGGCTTTCTGGCATCGAAAGGATTTAAAGAACCTGTCACAGTTCCATCCCGAGGATGCAGCAGTGTGGATGGCTGGTGTTGGCCATGTCCGCCCTCCAATCCCTTCTCCCCCCACACCCCCACACCCCCACCCCCACTGGCACCCACCTACTCCCAGCCCCCAGAATCCCTTCTCCATCCTGCTAATATCGCCCACGCGAGACCCCCGGCCTGACCTATCTCCTTCCGCCTAACCAGGGAAGTTGCGTTGTTCGCAGAATTCCTGCTGAACGTCTCGGAAGTAATCACATTTTGGTTTTGTCTGGTGACATATCGAAATGGTTGGAAGGAGGGAGGTAGGAAGGGAATCTCTATGTTCTGTATACAGTCTGCAATACACGTGTTATTGTGATACCGCTGAACAACACTAGTATTATATGACACGGGTACCATAGGAACTCACTCTAATATAGTGAGGGGGAAGGGAATCTCTGCTCTGTATACAGTCCGGAATACACATGTTATTGTGATAAAGCTGAATAACACAAGTATTACATACACGGGTACCATAGAACTATAGGGAGGAGGGGAATCTCTGCTCTGTATACAGTCTGTAATACATGTGTTATTGTGATACCGCTGAACAACACTAGTATTACATGACATGAGTACCATATGACCTCACTATAATATAGGGAGGGGGTAGGGAATCTCTGCTCTGTATACAGTGTGCAATACACGTGTTATTGTGATACCGCTGTACAACACTACTAGTAATATATGACACTAGTCAGTAGTCAGTCACTAGTCAGTAGAATATAGTTCTGTCGCGAATGGCAAACTAGCTGTGTATGTGTGCCATTAAAAAAAAAACACCCAAAGACATGATTGCACCTACTTCTCGGACTCATGGGGGAGTGATATCAAATGGTACTTTGCCTTCGGTTTCAACTCTGTGCACTGGCTCATATATATATATATATCCTTTGTATGTCAAACATTTACATACTTTACATCATACTGGTCCTCATGGTCAAAGACCCTATAACACTAAGACAGCTCACTCCCTATCTCTCCCATGGTAATGTAAATTTTGCAATGCCATCTTGTGGTGGGTTTGATCAGCGCGGCTGCTGGCTGGTGTTTCACATGTCAACACATAGGCCTTCAAGGCGAGAGGGTGAGTTTAAAATTTTAAAAAGAGAGATTGCCTGTCATTTGGATTTGGCCGATGTTGCGCCTACTGCCTGGTCCCCACCTCCCTCTTCCCCGCCCTCCCTCATTCCCCTACTCTCTCCCTCCTCCCTCCCCTCCCCAACTCCCTCACTCTGACCCTCCCTCCAACCCTCCCTCCTCCCGGCTTCACCGCCCTTCCCCCTCCCTCCCTCACCTTCCCCTTCCCTCACTCCCCTTCCATCCCCCTCTTTCCCACCCTGCCCCAGCCTCACCGCCCTTCCCATCCCCTTCCCACCCTTCCCTCTCCCCATCGCCCTCCTCATCCACCTTACCCAGCGCTCTCACACCACACCTCCCTCCCCTCGCCTTTCCTCCTCATCCCTCCTCCTTCCCCCTGCCTCCTACTCCCTCCACACTCCCTCCCCCCCCCCCTCCCTCTCCTCCCACCTGACTCGGCGTTCTCACATCACATCTCCCTCCCTGTTCTTCCTCTCTTTCTGCCTCCCCCTTTCCTCCCCTACACTCCCTCTAACTCCCTCTCCCCCTCCCCCTCCTGACTCACCTCAGTCGGAGCTCTCACAGGGGGGGGGGGGTAGGGAGGGAGGTCCCCACTGGTTGCGTGTTGCTACTCCTACCACCACCACCGCTACCCCCACCCTGGCCTTCCACCTCTCAACCCCACCCACCCCCACTACCATACACACATTCTGTGTGGTGGGGGTTGACAGGTGTGTGGTTGGTGTGTAGGTGGGTATGGTTGGGGTGTAGGTGTGTATTGTGGGTGTGTAGGGTGTTGGTGGTGGAGGTGTAGGTGGTTTGTGGTGGAGTTGTCGGGGTCTTGCAGAGGCATCTCACAATCTTTAGCATCCCTAAGCACCCACCACACACCTACCCCTCACCACAGCCCTAAATCTCCGCCACCCACACCTAAACCCCACACCACATGCCTATACCCCACCACATCCCTATACCCCCACCACACCCCCGAACACACACCTACACTACCATCACACAAACCACACCTACACCATCGCCACACACCTACACCCTCACCACACACACCGACATCTCAACCACACACACCTACATCTCCATGACACACACACCACACACTTACACCCCCAGCACACACACCCACTACAGACCGACACCACCAACACACATACCTACACCCCCACCACATCCATAAATCCCCCACCACATCCATAAACCCCCACCACACACCTACCAGATGACAGCAGGGTTTCTTCTGACACTCCAATGCTATCAAAATGATCAAACCCACCACCTGCTCTTGATTACACAGAGCAGCCTTAGTGAGGCATCTTATACATCTTCATGGTGGAGTGATACCCCCCCCCCCCCGCCACCACCACCACCACCACCACCCCTTCAGCTTCCACTCTGCCCACCAGACGGGATGGCCATTTTGGTAGATCGTCGAACCCTTGTCGAATCAAACTAATGATATAAAAATGTATACTTCTCACTTCCTAGCCAGGCACTTAGCATTATTAGGATAGTGCAAGGACTGGTTGGCTCAGTGTCAGGATAATGTGGGACATCAGGTCATGGTGCTGGCAGTCTGGTCTCCCAGTGGGGATGCACTATAAAGTCACCATGAGTGTGCACTGTCACAAGTCGGTACACATCCTGATATGACCTTAGATGTTGCCAGGACGTTAAACTCCAACAACCAACCAACGCTGCCCACTCTCCTCCCTGCTGTGAGTACATTCACGTCTATCGGTGTTTCTCTTAGTCTGGTTAAATCCACTGGTATCCACCAACCGCAGTACAGCCGCACACTGCATGCGCACCAGGCGGCGTTGCCACACACCAGACCGCGATTCTCAGTGTCGGTTTTATTACACGGTCCTCGGACTGCGGAATTTGGAACTGTTTTACTCCAGTACAGAAGAGGCGTTTCACAGAAGCGGCACCTCTCCCTATCTATCTTCATACATGAATCATGAGCACACACCACTACCACTGCAATCACTTTCAGCACCTCCCGCCGTTAAACCTCCTCCTTCGTCCTCCTCTTCTTACTCATTATCCATCCACGTTATCTCTCTCCTCTTCCTGTTCTTCCCCTTCTTTGTCGTTCTGCTCGAGTTACTTCTCTTCTTCCTCATTCTTCTCATCCTTCTTTTCTTCCCCCGCTTCCTTTCATCATCCTTCCTCCTTTTCTTTCCTCGCCTTCTTCATTGACCCCCTTTTCACTCATTTTCTATTTCGTCTTCCTTTTGCTCTTTCTCCCCCTGTTCTACACCCACTCCCCCACTGATCCTCTTCGTTTTTTTGTCCCCTCCTCCTCTCAGCCATTCTCCCCTCCTCTCTCTCCCCTCCTCTCTCTCCCCTCCTCTCTCTCCCCTCCTCTCTCTCCCCTCCTCTCTCTCCCCTCTCTCCTCTCTCCTCTCCCCTCAACCCAACCCTCGACCCTCCTACTCTCCCCCATACTTCCTGTCTTCTCCCTCTTCCCTCCCGTTCCCCATCCCCTTCTCCCTTCCATCCCCTTCCCCTCCTACTCCCTCCCTTCCGCCTCCGCTCCCTCCCTCCCTCTTCCCTCTCCCCTCCTCTTCCATTCCATCCCCCTCCCTCTTCCACTCCCATCCCCCTCCCCTCCACTACCTTCCCATCCCTCACCTCACCCCTCACCCTCAAACCCCTCTTCACCCTCACCCCTCACCCTACCCTCCCTCCTCCTTTCCCTCACTCTCCGCCTCACCCTCTGCTGACCCTCTGCAACCCTCCTCACCCTCCGATCACCCTCCCCTCACCCTACCCTCCCCTCACCTCACCCTCTCCCTCAAACTCCCCCTCCCCTCACCCTCCCCTCCCGTCACCCTCCCCTTCCCCCTCCCGTCCCCCTTATTCCCCTCCCCTCCAGTTTTCCCTCACCCTTCCCTCACCCTTCCCTCCACCCTTCCTCACCCTCCCACACGTCCTCCCGTCCCCCTCCCTCCACCTCCCCTTCCCTC
This sequence comes from Branchipolynoe longqiensis, assembly GCA_030323885.1. Taxonomy (NCBI): domain Eukaryota; kingdom Metazoa; phylum Annelida; class Polychaeta; order Phyllodocida; family Polynoidae; genus Branchipolynoe; species Branchipolynoe longqiensis. The sequence continues at coordinate 27,061,201 of CM059187.1, read as the reverse complement.
CACCTTCACCTTTCCATCCCCCTCCGCTTCCCCCCCTCCCCTACCCCTCCTCCTCACCCCCCTCTCACCCCGCTCACCCCGCTCCCTCCCCTCCCCTCGCCCTCCTCTCCCCCTCGCCTCCTCTCCCCTCGCCTCCCCTCCCCGCGCCCTCCCCTCCCCCCCACCTCCTCTCCCCTCGCCCTCTCTCCCACTCATCTCTCCTCGCTTGCTCTCCCCCTGCTCCCCCCCCTCCCCCCCCCCCCCCCCCTCCCTCCCCTCCCCCCCCCTCCCTCCCCTCCCCCTCCCCTCCCCCCCTCCCCTCCCCCTCGCCCTCCTATCCCCCATCTCCCTCCCCTCCTCCCTCCCCCGCCCTCGCCCTCCTCTCCCCTCACCCTCCCCCTCCCTCCACCTCCCCTTCCCCTCCCCTCCCCGCCTCCCATCCCACCCCTCCCCTTACCTCACCCTCCCCCACCCTCCCGCACCCCTCCCTGTCCCCTCCCTCACCTCCCCTCCCATCCTCAACCCTCCCTTCCTCCTCCCCTCAGCCCTCCCCCATCTCCAGCTCCTCCATACCGACCCTGAACTGTCATCATGGACATCGATCGACCTTCCTGCGCCACCCCTTTGGCTTCATCCCCATTCATCTCCTCTTCCATCCTCCCCCTTGTGCAACTTAATCTTCCACCCATCCGACCTCTCCCGCCTCCCTTACCCGCCACCACAACCACTCCCACCGCCACCACCCTCACCACTCCCACCACCACCACCACCACCCTCTCCACTCCCACTGCCATCACCCTCACCACTCCCACCACTCCCACCACCACCACCACCACCACTCCCACCACCACCACCCCCACCACCACTGCCACCACCCTCTCCACTCCCACTGTCATCACCCTCACCACTTAACCACCACTCCCACCACTCCCACCACTTCCCACCACCGCCATCCACCACCACCGCCACTTGCCACCACCACGTCCCGCCACCAGCCACCAATGTAACACACCCTCCACACTCCCACCACAACCACACACCACCACGGCCATGCCACCACTCCCACCATCCACGCACCACCACCCACCACTGCCACCACCACCACCACCACCACCACTCCCAACACTCCCACCACCGCCACCACCACCACTCCCACCACCGCCACCACCAACGCCACCACCAATCCCACCACCACCACGCCTGCACCCCACTCCCACCATCATCATCCACCACCACCAACCGCCACCAATCACCACACACCACCACCACCCACACAGCACCACCTACCACCACCGCCACCACTTCCCAACACTCCACCCTCCACCGCCACCACCCACGTTCCCACCACGCCACCACCAACCAGCACGCACCACCCCACCACGGCCTACCCAACACCACCACCATTCCCACCAATAAAACCACACCCACACGACCACCATCACCGACCACCACCATGCCACCGCCACTCCCCACCATCACCACACCACCACCACCACCACCCCACTCCAACGCACCACTGCCCACCGCCCGCCACACCAACACCCCTCCCTCTCCCACTGGCCATCACCCTCACTCACTCCCACCACTTCCACCACTGCCCCACCTCCACCACCACTCCCACCACCACCGCCACGCCCTCCACTCCCCTGCCATCACTCTCACCCCAACACTTCCACCACCACCACTCACCACCACCACCCCCACCACCTCCACACTCCCACCACCACATAGCCACCCACCACACCTCTCCACGTGAGACCGCCCACCACCACCACCACCACCACCACTACCCTCCCACACACCACCACCACCACCATTCACACCGCCAACTACCCACGCCACACCACCCACTTCAACCACCCCCACCACCACCACCCACCACACCACACGCTACCCCACCATCACCACCAAAGCCACCTCCACCCGCCACCGCCACCACTTCAACCACCACCACCACCACCATCATCACCACCATAAAGCCAGTGTTTCCTTCGACGTTCCACCCGAAACTCCAGGCCATACTCCCTGGTCCCACCCACCTCCCTACAGGTTTTCTTTCACTATGCTGGTTCGACCAGACGGGGTGGCCAAATGAGTTGAACGTCCGTCTGCCCTTTTGGTAGATCATGGTAGATCCGAACGCACGGGTTCGAACACTAGTTGAGTCAAACCAATGACTTAAAAGTTTATACTTGCAGCCATGCGCTCGGCATTATTAGGATAGGGCAAGGACTGGGTGGTTCAGTATCAGGATAATGTGACTTGGTGGTTCAGTATCATGATAATGTGACTGAGTGGGATATAAGGTGCTGGTGCTGGTGGCCTGTTCTCCCAGTGGGGCAGCACTATAAAGTCACCAGGAGTGCACACTGTCACAAGTTGGAACCCATCCTGACATGACCTTAGATGTTGCCAGTACGTAAAACCCCAACAACCAACCAACAAGCCTAGTTCCACCTACAGCCCCTCTGTATCAGCCTACAGGTTTTCTTTCACTTGCATGTTTATGTTCTCCTTTCCTCCACAATCGACAACCACCTTGTCCGGTGTCGCAGTTTCAGCGCCCGGTCAGTTTCAACGGCCCGTATAGACTCAAACTCAAGGCATTGTCAATGGTCGTGAGCAATCTTCATACAGAAAATACAGCAAAAGTGAAATATCTCTAAAACTACACCACCTATTAACAAATCGCTTGGTACACATATACAAAACATCTGTACCAAAAAGACTGTATTAAATTTATAAGGATAGGGTTCTTGATTTGTATTAATTTTGAATAAAACTAAGGTTTTGCACTGCGCGTACCGTCAAACTCAAGGCATTGTCAATGGTCGTTAGCAATCTTCATACAGAAAATTCAGGAAAAGTGATATATCTCTAAAAGCACACAACCTAGAAAAAAATCGCTTTGTACACTTGTAGAAAACATCTTTACCAAAAACATTATATTAAATTTATAAGGTTAGTGACGATGATGTTAGATTTTGACGCATGCGCATGAAACTGACCGGGCACTGAAACTGACCAGGCGCTGAAACTGCGACACCGGGCATCAATAACCACATCGGGCCCACTTCCGGTCAGTCTATCCAGCAGGTATGCCATTAGTGGGACCGGCTCTGTGCTGCGGCAATGCCAGCTTGGTGTTATTACTGTTAATGTGGCCGCAACGTTAACATTACATCCGGGCATGCTGCATGACCCGTCTACTGTGTGCACCATTTCAGCCGACCTGGCTGGGTGCGCGAATTGGTAGAGCGCGAGCCTCATGTGTGTGGGAGATCAGGAGTTTGGTTCCCGGTTAAGTCAAACCAATGACTTATAAAATTGATACTTGTTGCTTCCTAGCCTGGCGCTCATCATTAATAGGATAGGGCAAGGATTGCTTAGCTCAGTGTCAGGATAATGTGACTCAGTGGGATATCAGGTCATGGTGTCGGTGGCCTGATTTCCCAGTGGGACAACACTATAAAGTCACCATGAGTGCACACTGTCACAATTCTGCACCTGTCCTGATATGACCTTAGATGTTGCCAGGACATAAAACTCGAACAACCATCATCAACCATTTCAGCCAGCTCTTCGAGTGTCTGACCTTCTGGTGTATTATTTATTAGTGATGTGAGCTAATGGAAATCAGTAGCAACATGGACCCGGCAAAATGACTGATTGCTACTGGCCTTTGTGTCTTAAGCCCCAGTCACACCTATCCGGATCAGGGGCCGGACGAGCCCCGGACCGTGATCCAGCATGGTCCAGGGTGATCCGTGGGGATCCGAGGTGATGCATGGCTCATCCGTGGCTGGTCCTTGGTGATCTGGCGTGATCTGTGGCTCGTCTGGCCTCGTCCGGGGTCCGCCGCAGATGTTTTGATATGTTTAAAACATCCGGGGCGGTCCGGGGCATTTGCGATCCGGGCTCGATCTGGCATCGTCCGGGATGATCTGGGGGTAATCCGTGGGAGGTCCGGGTAGTCCAGGGGTGCTCCGGGGGTAGTCCGTGTAGCGTCCAGGGCCATGATTTAACCCGGACCAGCACCGGACTATCCCGCACTAGCCCCGACATAGCCACAGACAACTCCCGGACTCTGCCCGGATAAGACGCTGACAAGCCAGATGAGCACGGATCAGCCACAGATCACCACGGAGCAAGTCCACTTTAAGTCCGGGACTACTCTGCGGACACACCGGCTACTCCGGGGGGTGGTCCGGCTCAGTCTGGGATGATTCGGCCTCTGGTCCAGGGCTAGTTAGTCTGTGGCTCATCCGGGTAGGTGTGACCGCGAGGCAAAAAATGACCAAAATAGCGATTCTGTCCGGGACAGTCCGGGCGACTGGTCCGGGGGTGGTCCGGCTCAAAATCCGGGGCTCGTCCGTGTAGGTGTGACTGAGGTTTTAGATCAGATGGTGATCCATCTCCAACCTAGTTCCGGATCTCGCCACCAGCCCCCCACTGCCTCATTGACCTATTCACCATCTCACATCATCTCAGTGACCGGTGATGTTGCTTACCTCACTGACCATGGAGTGTGGTGAGATTTCTGAGAATATTCAGGGACGGGTACGGGGGTTGGAGTGTTTGTATAGTTTATTTAGTGACCCTACATTATTGTCAAAGGTGTAGCTTGAACTCTGCAAGCTGTCGGAAACCTTTGATTGAACTCCATCCGAGAACGCCTTCTACTAGACTAGAGCACCCAAGGGACGGTTGCCACACTCAAATTGACAGATTCACTTTATAGAGGAGTCACACAGTCATCCATAACGCCTTCATTTATCTCATTAACTTAAACTTAATCTTATATTTCTAGTCACTACACTGGAAGCTATATTTGCAGATATACACATAGCAAATATATGGATAGTGATAAACCCTTTATCGCGTGTAATAAGCTCTGTAGTGGTCCTCCCCCCCCCCCCCTCCTGGGAGTGGGGCGCGGGTACCAGCATGCTCTCGCCCCCCACCCCCTTGCGCTGGGCAGGACTCGCCACTCACATGGAAGCATTTAATATATATATATATATATAATATATATATTATTTAATTTCATCCTCTGCATTCATTCATTCATATCCGGTTCACCTTGGTTTTGTTGAGTTTTTTTTGTTTTGCGGTCTTGATGCCCAATGTGTTTGCTGATTGAACTCTTGCTTCAAATTGACTTCCGGTGCGACCTTTGGTTATATCCGGTCAGTGAGTCGGACTTGTGGGGTTTTACTGTCACGGTGTCCCGGATGGCTGACTTGCAGTCCACCTCCTCTTGCGCTGGCTTTCCGCAATGTGTTATTCCAGAAGACATCGGCTGATCGCAGCCCAATGGGTCTGGCGCCGATTTAAGTGCTCACACTGAGCCAACTTTTCTTGGGCCGACTGAAGGCAGCAGATTGGGGTTTATTGGATTAGGTGACCGGAAGTGAACTTTGTGAGTGTTTCACCGAGCCACCAGCATCATGACCAATTTCCCACTCAGTCACATTATCCTGATACTGAGCTAACCAGTTCTTGCCTTATCCTATTAATGCCAAGCGTCAGGCTAGGTAGTGACACGTAAAGAATTGTTTATGTCATTGGTTTGACTGAGCTGGGATTCGAACTCCCAAGTTTCCGCACAGGAAGCCTACGCTCTACCGATTCGGCCACCGTGTCTGGTATCTTAAGGCAACACTATAAAGGTTCATTGATGGCACTGGGAAAAGTTAAAAATTATATTTGATACATTATATATATTTTATGTTTTATATATTATATATATATTATATATATGTAAATAAGCAGGTACGTTAGTTGGTATTCCAATTAAATCATATTATGTCATAATATGTCTAGTTTTGAAAGCCCAGACCATAAGTGTTGGCATTAAAGAAAGCCACATACTGATTGGGTTGGCATTTAACCCATGATTTGACCTTTAGGGGTGCAAAATCTCATTACATGCAGGATGCGGGTATTCCTTATCACCACACCTCCTTGCTGTATTGAAACACACCACTATGTCACTACACACAGTGAGCGTGTGCCCTTAGGTGAATATGGAAGTCCAGCTTTAGTCATGTGAGGCCTTATCTATACTATGATGAACTATTGTTAGCGGCTAGATAATTTCGCGTGTTGTACAGCTATTTATGCGAATTATAAATTCTCAATTTATGTGTAGATATTCCAGTTGGACTTGGAACTTATGTTTCATCCAATCCACACTATGTTTCACCATTAACAAATCCCAACTGAGTTCATCAAGGCGTTGCAGGATTTGTCTGTGTGTGCGTTAATCTGCACTGTTCTCTCTAATGGGATTAGTGCCAGCCACAGATGTGATTTTCTGGCTTGACCTGATTTCCTAACCATGTGTGAAAAAACAAGTTTATGCTACTTTCTCCCGAGTCCAACATTTTTCTCCATGGCGAATTCATTTTTGCCTAATTTCAATATTTTCCACAGAGGCCAAAGTTGGATGCGTCCATTTTGCAAAATATTTAGTTTCAAGCCACCGACATTATTTATCTAAGCGCACATCATTCTTTTTGTAATATAAATTGTTGAGGTTATTGAGTTTTGGGTGGGTTGTTTTTATGTAAAAGCCCACATCTAAGATTTGTTTGTTTGTTGTTGTTTTACATCCTAGCAACATCTAAGGTCATATAAGGACGGGTACTGACTTGTGACAGTGCGCACTCATGGCGACTTTATAATGCTGCCCCACTGGAAGACCAGGACACCAGCACCATGACCTGATATCCCACTCAGTCACATTATCCTGACACTGACCCAACCAGACCTTGCCCTTTTTTAAATTTGTTATTGAGGCTGTATTTATACTGTCCATAGCATGTAAGCCCGGGTACCAAGACTTGTTTGTAATGCTGGCCAGCTGTAGTCTTGGTGTTGTCTTACCAAACAGTAGCTGCTGATAAGTTATTTGATTGCCTGCATTTCAGTAGGAGATAGATAGTTTCTTGGTATGCTTAGTAGCCTATGTTAGTTTTTTGGGGCCCTCTTGGCATTGTATTTTTGTTCTATCCTATTACTATGTTAGTTGTTTTCATATGGTTCTATGTTAGTGTTTTGGGGTTTTCTTGGGAAAGATTTTCCACTTTTTCTACTTAATTCTATACTAGTCTATTTTATTTACATGTCCATAGGCTTGTAAGTAATAGGTGGTTGAGTTGTATTTTATTTGATTTATATTGTTGTTGAACATGTTATATGGCTTTTATATTTCCGGTTTTACCGCCCTGGGCTGTGACATATCACGTGCCCCCTTGTAGTGTAGTTCAGTTGGGGTTCCCAGTTTTTATTTTGCACAGATATTTTTTGTTTGTTTTTAGGTCAGGGATTTGTCTCTTTCACCATTTGCACATTCCATGCCTTGGCGGCCATTTCAAGTGTGCTCCTTTCATGGGCTTTTTTGATCTGGCTTCTGGTCTACCTTAGTAGTGGTGCCTTGCTTGCTCTGGTGTCCCTTAGTGGTTGGGTTAGACGCTTAATGTCTTGGCTATCCTAATAATGACAAGCGCCAGGCAAGGAAGTGACAGGTGTCAATTTTTAAGTCATTGGTTTGATTCGACCGGGTTCGAACCCACGACCCCACGATCTACCAACACGGGAGACGGACGCTCTAACTCATTCAGCCATCCCGTCTGGTCCCACATCTAAGATGATGATGTGGTATCAAGACGGCACCTGTCACAGGTTGCACGCTGGTTCTTGGTTCATCGAATGGGCACTGCCTCACAACTAGTTTAGAGTATGTACGATAAGGAAAGGTCAGAGAAAGGTCAGAGACCCAGGTAACCGAATCTATTCGTCTCAGAGAAAAACTAGACCGGCACTCAGTGCCTTGTGTGTCCCGGTGTAGTCGGTGGGTGTGTGTGTGTGTGTGTGTGTGGGTGGGATGGGGGTGGGATGGGGTGGGGTGGGGCGGGGTGTGGGTGGGGGTTGGGGTGGGGGTGGCGGTGGGTGGTGTAGCACTGTACTGAGGGGCTGCCCTGTTGGCCTCAGAGGTTGGATGTGGTTCAGACCTTGTCAGGCATAATCGAGTTTCCTGTGCAGGGCGCTTGCGTATGCAGCAGGTCCGTCGGTGGCCATATTGAGACTGGCTGGCGGGATCTAAAAGCGACTAGCCTTATATGTAGTCAGGGGGGGGGGGGGGGGGCACTGGGGTGCCGATTGACGCATAGGCTTGTTTTCACCATTAGACAGTTGGTTAATAGAAAGCCCGAGCCTATGCTATTACTGACCCAAGGGATTTTTAACCTCCCACACCATGGAGCCATGGTATGACTATGAGAGCAACTGGGCTTTGATGACGCTGCAAGCTATACCCAGTGGTGGAACTCCAAATTGGCAGAAGTGATGGCATGGGGAATTGAACCACCGATCTGCAGATTAGGAGTCTGACCTATAAATAAGTCAGACTGGCCTTTTGATAACGCTGTAAGCTATACACAGTGGTGGAAATCCAAATTGGCAGAGGTGATGGCACGGGGAATTGAACCACCGATCTGCAGATTAGGAGTCCGACCTATAAATAAGTCAGGCACTCTGACCACTCCTCACTTGCTATCCGGACCACACTTGGTCCACACCCCTCTCTTTCTCCTCTCCGCTGGCCTTGCTCTTCCTTGATATTTCTAAAAAGAGTTCCAGGAAGGAGAGCCCGCCAACATTTCACTTTCTACTCTTACTCTGTCCGTCGCTGGATGGTCGCCATAGAGCAAATAGACACGGTCCTTTGACTCAACTCTCCTCATTTCTCTTTCCTAGACTCTACCCTTTTTTTTCCTCCCAGGCATACTTCTCCCCCTGACCAAGGGAGTTGTGCTTGGGTGGGGCCCTTTACCTTTAGGTTTCTCTCGCTTTGTTCTCATTGCTGGAACCGCTGGACCCATCTTTACCCGCCCTTCCTCGGAAACCCTTGCTGTTGTCTGCTGGATACAAGTGCTATGCTAGCGCCGGACCAGAGATTCTGGACCACCCCAACAACTCGTCGTTTAATCATTGTAAAGACATCCCCCAGCTTCTACAACCCTCCCACCAGAAGATTATTCTTCAACCAAAGATTGGGCCGATTTATCGGAGCCTCTCTATAATGTTGCAGTTCTGCAACCGGTAACCATCATAAGGTTACAAACAACCCAGTATCGACCACTCTGCCACAGAGAGCACCACAATTTTATTTCTGAGTTCTCTAATATCCTTAGGTTACCTGTTCGTATTATGGGGAACCGCCCCTCCAAACCCCCGCCCGCCCTACTATAATGGAAACTGATATCATGGAGCCTGGAAAGGGTTTGGAGCATGCAGGAGAGCAAGTGACCCACGTTATGTGTTATTCCTTGCCTCAGGTTTCTCCATATTCGAGGGAATTTCCAGCCTACTCAAATGAATTTGATGCTCTTTAGAAAGGTACTCGCTAGTGAAAAATACACACAGAATTAGGCGCTAAATTCAAAATGGGTCACAGCAGTAACTCTTTATTTCTGTCAGAGTATATATATAACTTACCATGTCAAATGTCTACAACCCATACAACAATAAATCACAAACCAATGTCTAAAGCTGGGTTTTGGGGTTGGGGGGCGGGTAAATATTTTATTCATCTGAAGACATATTTTGTCCTCGACGAGGCACTGGTCTTCCACCGGTATATGATAAACGACGTGTTGAAGGTCTCTTGGAATCAGCATGTGCAAAGCTAGCTAGCTAGTTGGCTGTCTGTGAATTTCTATTAACCTAAGCCACATACTGTGTTAATTACTGACGGCGAGACACATGCCCTAGCTTATATATAGCCAATTCAGAGACGGTCAGAACTCGATATAGAGTGACCCAACCAACAATGTAAATATTACAGATACAGTACAACCCCGTTAAACCAAGCTCGGTTAAACCAAACGATCGGTTAATCCAAACTTTTTTCGGCGGCTCGGCAAAATACTACCATTTATCATATACAAAAGTTGGTTAAACCAAAGTCGGTTAATTCAACTATCGGTAAATCCAAACAAAATTGTCGGGCCCCAGGACACTTCCGGTACGGTTAATCCAAACTTGCATGTGGTTATATGGTCATCTGAGACCCCAGAAACTTTTTTTTATATAATAAATGGTAGTATTGTGCTGGTCCGCCGAAAAAGGTTTGGATTAACTGATCTTTTGGTTAACGGGGTTATACTGTATACACATAAAAAACTAAAATAAAAGTGTCCACAAATATTGTATATTACATTCATAATGCACCCGTGTTTTTGCCAAAGCCAAGTCAAAGTTGCAGCCAAAGCTCGGTTAAACCAATGATCGGTTAATCCAAACAAATTTCGAGGGTCCCTTCAAGTTTGGTTTATACTGTATTCGGTTATTTAGGACCGCTCACATTCTCAAGTTATGGCATGACTCGCGGTTGTAGATGGTTGGTTGGTTGTTGAAGTTTTACGTCCTGGAAACATCTAAGGTCATGTGAGGATCGGTACCGACTTGTGACAATGCACACTCATGGTGACTTTATAGTGCTGCTGCACTGGGAGACTAGCCCGCCAGCACTCAGCACAGTACATGTAGTGTTAGGTAGGTTGGTTGTTCGAGTTTTACCTCCGGGCAAAATCTAAGGTCATATCAGGACGGATACTGGCTTGTGACAGTCCACACTCATGGTGACTTTATAGTGCTCCCCCACTGGGAGACCAGGCTGCCAGCATCATGACCTGATATCCCACACAGTCACATTATCCTAACACTGAGCCAAACCAGTCCTTTTCCAATCCTAATAATGCCGAATGCCTGGCAAAGAAGCAACAATTTTTAAGTCATTGGCTTGACTCGACATGGGTTCGAACCCATGGGTTCGGATCCTACGATCTAACAAAACGGGAGACGCACGCTCAACTCATTCGGCCATCCCGTCTGGTACACATATGTTGAAAGAAGACAAAAACAACTTTCTTCTTCATTTCTGTTATTGTTTTTGCTTCTTATCCTAACTGGACTCAATTGAAAATATATATCTTCTATATTATGTTATATATTTTATCTTATATATATACATTACGTATATTATATATTACATATATTATATTTATTATTTATATTATAGTTATTATATATGCTGCTCTGACTTAAGGGAAAGAAGTAGGGCATGACGGTGTGTGGGGGATGGGTAGACGAAATGCACTTGAAAAGTGGTGAAATGCATAGGCCTATTTCATATTACGTCAGCATAGGTATTTAGGTCAGTGCACATGCTGCTTGGCTGCAGGACGACACACTGTCACACGGCAAACTCAATAGCTATGAGCAATCTTCATACAGAAAAAGTGAAATATCTCTAAAACCACACTACCTAGAAACATACCGCTTTGAAGACATATAGAAAACATATTCAACGAACAGATTATATTAAATTTAAAAGGTTAGGGTTCTGCATTTCTATTAATTTTTAATAAAATAGACGTTTTGCACTGCACGTACCGGCAAACTCAATGCATTGTCAATGGCCGTGAGCAATCTTCATACAGAAAAAGTGAAATATCTCTAAAACCACACCACCTAGAAACAAACTGATTGGAAGACGTATAGAAAATATATTCAACGAATAGATTATATTAAATTTATAATCCTAGGGTTCTGTATTTCTATTAATTTTGAATAAAATTGACGTTTTGCACTGCGCGTACCGGCAAACTCAATAGCAGTGTGCCTTCATTCTGCAGCCAAGCTGCACGTGCATACACAATGTTTATAAACATTGAAAGGGGTCTATAGGAGTGTGTCTGACCTAGTTTCGTCGATCCGACAGCCGGCGCGTAAGGTGAGGGGGGATGGGAGTGCTCCAGGCATGATACCCTTCACATATACGCCTGCACGTCCACCACCAGTATTGTGGGGAGAGATGGCAACTTGGTGAGAGCGGCTCTATAGATAGACTATCTCGGTCCACAGGTACATTGTGTGAGATCCGGAATAGGCGGACCTCAACACTTTTTTTTTTGTAATACCGGATGCGGTGGCCGAATCGTGAAAGCGCATGCCTCCCGTGCGAAAGGTCGGAAGTTCAATTCCCGGTCGAGTTAATCCAATGACTTACAAAATTGATATTTGTCACTTCCTTGCCAGGCGCTCAACATTATTAGGAGAGGGCAAGGACTGGTTGGTTCGGTGTTGGATAATGTGACTGAGTGGGATATCGGGTCATGGTGCTGGCGACCTGATTTCCAAGTGGGGTAGCACTATAAAGTCGCCATGAGTGCACACTGTCACAAGTCGGTACCTGTCCTGATATCACCTTAGATGTTGCCAGGACGTAAAACTCCAACAACCAACCACATATACACATACACAAACAGATACATACATGCGCGTGCACATATACACACATATACACACATACACAAACACATACACATACCTATATACACACATAGACCCATATATCTATCGTGGCAATGCTCTTTGCATTTCATATTATTTCCCTGCAGACAGTGCGTTTTCAGTGTGTCCACCCTACCATAGCAACTGTTGCTAGGCATGCATGCAGGCCTCCTGTGTGACTCAGTGTAATTTAGGAGCCTGTAGCTCATAAGGTAGTGCAACTGATTATGCCTCTCCTTGGTTGTGGCCGACTCATATGCCCTGGGCATCAAAGCGGACAGTAATAACAAAATAGTATATTCAACCAATGCCAATCGATGTCTACACGACACGACCAATAAGTTGATGGTTAAAACCAATGTGTTTAGCACTCGGAGCCACAACATGCCAGATATGGTGAAGAGGGTGGATTTGAGCAATGTACATCTCTCAGGGTCCCTACACATGTGAAGATATGGAATTCAAGGCTTATTTCAATGCTTTTCAATGCTGTTTTGGATAGGAATTCAGGACTATTTTCATTTGGACTTCAGGGGGTGGGGTGGGGGGGGGGGGGGGGAACAATAACGAGTGGCGATTTCAGACTAATTTAGATCAGAGGGGACAGCTTAATGGAATTCAAGGCTCTTCAAGACTTATTACCCAAAAAATAGGTTAGATTCAAGGCCTTTCATGGACTTGAAATGTGGCAAATGAAGTTCAGGACTTTTCTAGACTTTTCAGGCGTCGTACATACACTGATGTCTATGCATTATGAATCTACTATTGTCTGGAAGACTATATAATTAGCAGCGAGCTTAGGAAGTTCCAATCGTCTTATCAAGATGGTATTAGCATGGCACAAGAAGATTAAATAAACTGCAAGTAAGTGCAGCCAGGGGCCTATCTCCCATCCACGGTGTAATTAACGCAGCCGAACAGACGTTAATCAACCTAGAGTGGAAGCCCCGTCCATGTCAGTACTGCATGATAGTGAGCGCCTGAGAGGCAGACCTCTGTTGATATGTACGTAGTATTATATATATATATTATATCATATACATCATATGTATAAATATCCTTAGTTTTCTTCCCACACCTAATATAGTTGTTTCTTTGTTGCAGTAACCCTTAGATGTTGCTAAGACGTAAAACAACAACAAACAAACAAACCAAAAACATCCTAGCAAAATATCTGGTCATACCCGACTGATCTGACCTTAGATGTTGCCAGAACGTAAAACAATAAACATACAAAGAAGCTTTGGTCATATCAGAATTGTTACCAACAATGTGACATTGCGCAACCGTGGCGACTTTATAGTGCTGCCACACTGGGGGACCAGGCCACCAGCACCATGACCTGATAAGTGATATCCCAACCCATCACATTATCCTGATACTGAGCTTACCAGTCCTTGCCCTATCCTAGTAATGCCGAGCGCCGGGCTAGTTAGTGACAAGTATCAATCATGTAAGTCATTCATTTGACTCGACCAGGACCCCCCACCCCCGCCCCCCGTCCCACTCTATCGATTCGGCCACCGCGTCGAATCAAACCAATGACTTACAGTTACAAAATTGAAACTTGTCAGTTTGTAGCCTGGCGCTTGGCATTATTAGGAAAGGGCAAGGACTGGTTGGCTCATTGTCAGGATAATGTGACTGAGTGGGAGATTGGGTCATGGTGCTGGTGGCCTGATCTCCCAATGAGGCAGCACTATAAAGTTGCCATGAGTGCGCATTGTCACAAGTCGGGACCCGTCCTGATATGACCTTAGATGTTGCCAGGACGTGAAACTCCAACAACCAACCATCTACGGTAATTGAGAGTTAGAGGTAGGTATATAGTAATGGAAACCCAGCACTGTGGCAGAAAGTGGTTAGTTTTGTATAAACAACATAGATATGGCTGAAACATATATTGTACTGTTTATACTTGTGTAATTAAATTATGCATAACAAATGGTTACATAGGTGAATATCTATTAAATATGTGTATTAAACAATTTGCGCACGGTTAGAATGACTCTAGATAACCAAAGAGGGCAAGTTAGGTTTTCTGGTTGCTGAAAATTACCCGATTTGCAAAATTGTCCAATCAGACTGTCTGAATTGGTTATTTGGTGAAGCAACTTTAATGTCATGATAGAAAAATAGCAGTCTTTTCTGGCTTTAAAAAGATCTTGTATGCATTTTGAGATGGTCTTTGTATTGGTACCGTTGCAGCTAATTTCACTTATAGTTATATAATATCAATTTCACATCCACATAGCTACACTTCCATACAGAATTACAAATTTATCAGGACAGAAACTGTTATTTAAACAAAGATTGCATCTATTCCGGAGCATATTTAATTTCAGCACTTTGATACGTCAGATGCGCCATAGAAGAAGCTTGAATTATATAAATTATATAAATTATATAAATCGAAGCTAATATTTACAATAGAGGTTGGATCTTTCTATTCAATCAATCAATCGATCGGATACAGCTATAATAAGCCTTGGACCTGTTAGCCGCTCTTAATTAAAGCTGCATAGTTCAATGAAATATCAAATTTTCAAAACCAAACCAATTATCTAGATTTGATTTTACTTACCTAACTTCGATACTGATGCACCTATTAAGCATTTGTTTCTGTGTAGAAGGCAATACTGAGTCAATTTAACAGAACCTGTTACTGCAGAAGTCTATGGTGTCAGAATTTTGGCAAGCTTGCCAAAACTAATTTTCCATGTTTGTACTCAGAATATTTCAAAAGTTTACCATTTAAAATATAAGTCTAATGTAAAGTAGATACTAGTGATCGATTTAATATATTTATTTCAGAAAAAATACAGAAATTCGAAACCATCGGACTATGAACTTTAATAGAAATGGAGACAGTTCTCCAGGGGCTGTATGCACCAATCGGAGTTAGGGCCTTAACCGCGGTTTGACTAGCTCCACAGGGCTAACTGTGGAAAATCTATATGCATCAATCGGTTCCAGTGCTAACCGCTGACCGTAGCCTAGGCTAAGCAAAACCATTATCAAATTGGGTTTAACTGCTAACCGAGGCGGTTAGTGTGCCTGTATGGATGTAAATCTATTCAATGCCATCATATTTAACAGAGTTACATAGTCAAATAGTGAAATTTTATTAAATTAACCCTAAAATCGAAGCGAGATTAATGCTGCTGCCGCAAAGGCGGCGATATTAATATTTTCGAATCGACGAATGTAAAGTAAACAAATCGCCGCCACCGCAGCGACGTCGATATCCATACTATCCAATGTCAACTAAAAATGGCTGCTGCCGCCGCCGCTGAATCGACGGCAATATATTACACCCAAATCTATTCAATGCTGTCATATTTAACAGAATTACATACGCAATAAGTGAAATCTTATCAATTTAACCCTAAATTCGAACCAATATTAACGCTACCGCCGCATTGGCGACGTTATTCATATTGTCGACTCGAGGGAATTCCCAAATCTATAAATAACTTCACGGTTAGCTATCTGCCCCGGCTAAAACATTGGTGCATACCACTTTACCTTTTTCGCGGACCCCCCGGTACCCGGTGCTAGCTGACCAGAGCTAGCGCCTAGCACTGGTTAAGCTTAGCACAACTTGGTGCATATGGCCCCAGATGTGGTGGATCGTAGCAACTGTCACTGGCTCCAAGATATATGTAATGCTTGACCAGTATGCATCCAGTCGGGACTTGAAACATGACTTTAAATAACATCAGTTTGTTTACACAACCCGCGGAAACGATACTACATATAAGAAAATGTGCATTATACACTTTAAGTATGGGTGTTGATGATAGGGGTGATAGGGGTGATAGGGGTGATAGGATGGCTGTACTCGTGTTATAGGGGCGTCATGGTGGATTCAGGACTGCATTATGACATCACAGTATAATATCGTGGGAATCGGGTCATTTGACATAAAGTAAGTGTATTCATCTTCAACATTGGGAAGTTAATGATTTGAAAAATCAATGCATGCTCGCTGTTAATGCAATATTTGATCGAGGAATGGCAGTGTGAGCAGGCAAGCAAACAAAAACTCGCTGAGAACTTGTTTTGTTATATATACAGATGAACCTCGATCCAATGGACACCGATGCAATGGATTCCGGATCCAACGGACACAATCCGTTAGAGTTAATATCTGAATTTGTAGGAACTGTTTCTTTGGATGCATACTGGTCAAGCATTACGTATATATTGGAGCCAGTGACAGTTGCTACAATCCACCACATCTGAAGAACTGTCTCAATTTCTATTAATGAAGAGCAGCTAACAGGTCCAAAGCCTATTATTATAGCTGTATCCTATGCAGGTATTGCAGGTATAGCAATAGGGAGTTTGATGCTAATGCCTTGCAGAGTTGTAAACCACTGCCTTGTGGTACAGGTTCTTAAATTTCGTCGCTGCAATGGACAAACGGCTTTAACGGACAACTGCTCCCCCCCTATTAGTCCATTGGATTGAGGTTCATCTGTATATATATATATATCTAACGAAGAGTATGTATAATTATATACATTATGAGAATCATGTATACAGTAAAGTGTCTCTAACCGACCACCTCCACAGACTGATCACTCCCCTATAATGATTGCCCATGCAATACCATTGTCATCATCATCATCATGCTGTCGGTTGCGATGCGACAAAGACTGCTTTCATTACTTGACTGCCGCTCTCCATTTAGCTCTCAGCTGTGAGAGTGATGTGCATGAGTCAGTCATAATGTCTCTCAGGTTCAGGTTTCTCTTGATGGTATCCTTGAACTGGAGACGAGGGCACCCTTTCTTTCTGTAACCAGAACACAGTTGAGAATAGAGGACCTGCTTTGCTAGCCTATCTGATGACATCCTCGTGAGGTGTCCAGTCCACCGGAGATTCTTTTTGATCAGAAGATCTTCCATAGAGGGCAGCCCTGTCTGTTCAAGTATTTCCTTATTTGTCACTTTGTCCTTCCAGGTTAGCCTCATGATTGAACACAGATGTCGCATCATGAAGGCATGCAGCTTTTTCACCTATTATATGTACACTGTCCATGCCTCGGCTCTGTATAGTATGGTGGATAGCATGATTGCATGGTAGATCTTGCCTTTGACCCACATGAACTGCGGTTGTACATTTCATGAAAGCTGCCTGCAAAAGTGTTGAAGTGCTGCTGGCTTTTGTAAGTTACCAGCGGCACTCTCTTGGGGAGCAAATAGAGGTTTGACACCAGCAAGAACATGTCCAGACAGGCGCAAAACTATTTGTCCCTGCAGTGGCTGGTCGGGGAGATGTTGGGAGTTCCATATATCAACCGCCCTTAATGCTGCCACAGTGACATGGTTTTCTGTTTAAGGTTTGCACCCTTAGCCTTCGGTTCTGTCAAGAACCTGTACCACAAGGTAGTGGTTTACAACCACTGTAATGATAAAAAAATACACCTAAACCAACAACCTCCTTAAATGAATCATTTTAAAGTCGATTCCATGGTCGGTCGATTTAGAGAGGTTTTACTGTATACATATAGGGTATATCGAAGTATATATCTTACTGCGTAAATATATATATAATATAATTACAGTAAAATCCCCCTAACCGACCACCTCTACAGATCGACCACTCCCCTATATCGTTCACTTTATTTGGGTCCCAACAATACCATTGTAACCATATTCTAACTCCCTAAACCGACCACCTCCCTAAATGGACCACTTAAATTCGGTCCCAATATCGGTCGATTTAGAGAGGTTGTACGTGGTCCATTTAGGGAGGTGGTCGGTTAGGGAGGTTTTACTGTATATAGAAAGAAGTAGAGGCAGAATATAATGACTGCTTCTGACGTCAGTCAACCACTGTGTGCCTTGAAGTATGCCGGTGGATATTGTGTAGCCTCTTTCTCACCCTCTACCCACATCGACTTGCTATTCACACGGGTAATCTTCCTCTGAGACTGTTAATTAATTCCGTCCTCTGTGCAGGTTAATTTCACACTGTGCATGCAATTATTGCAGGAGATACTTGAATGTCTAAGGCACTCATTTCCTGTGTGACCGGTTGATTTGATTTGATTCTGCCAGAGATGGAATCCACAAAGTCCTACAAAATCCTATCTCATATTGCAAGGGTAGTCTAGATCTCTGAGCCAGTATTAACTACAGTAAAACCTCGCTAAACTGACCGACCATGGGGCTGGCTTTAAATGTTCGGTTGAGGGATTTTTTTCTTTTCGTTACAATGGTATTGTATGGGCGATCGTTTGGGGCCCAAATAAAGTGATTGATATAGGGGAGTGGTCGATCTTTTGAGGTCGTCGGTTAGAGGTGGTTTGACTGTAATCATATAGCTCACCCGGTGTTATGTAAATGCGTTTAGATTCATCTGGATCTCTGCTGAATCTCTGATCTAGAAATATCTCGCCATATTTAGATTTCTGATCCAGTATTATAATGTACATGCAAAAATCTCTGATGCAGTATTATCTACACACATCCAGATCTCTGATTTAGTACCATCTAAGCATATCTAGAGCCTTGTTTACATGGGCGAGTTAAGTCGCTTCATATAAATCGCCTTGCCTAGTTCGCCTCACATTCGCCGTGTAAACGCGACTCTGAGGCGGATTAGGGCTGATTCGCTTCATATGATTCACTTTATGTAAATCACCTTGCGAGGTGGTTTATATGAAGCGATTCAGCTGGTTCCGGGCGACGATAGTGTAAAATAGCGGTGCTCGCCAGCTACAGGCTCACCACTAAGGCTGCTGGTTCCCGGTCGCCGATAGTTTCAAATAGCGGTGCTCGCCGGCTACAGGCTCACCACTAAGGCTGCTGGTTCCCGGTCGCGGAGACAGTTTCAAAATCGTTGTGTAAACGTGCCACTACATCGCTTCATATATATCGATTTGCCTAATTCGCTTCACAATTGCCCGTGTAAACACGGCTATAATCTCCAATCCCATATTACCTAGACATGTATCTGACACAGTATTGCCAGCACATCCATATCTTTGATCTAGTACCACCTAAAAATATCCAGATCTCTGATCTAGTACCACGGACACGTGTCTATATCTCCGATCTGGTATTATCTAGCCATGTCTAAGCTTGTCTAGCTCTCTGGTCCAGTATTGTCTAAACGCATCCAGATACATGATCCAGTGCTATGTAACCTGATCCATTTATATGATCCAGTCCCGCGGTCCATATGGGGTCTGGAACGTCTTGGAAAGTTCTGAATTTTATTTGCCACATTTCAAGGCCTTAAAAAGCCTTGAATTTAACTTTTTCGGTAGTTAGTCTTGAAAAGCCTTGAATTCCATTAAACTATCGCCACTGATCTAAATTAGTGCGAAATCACCATTCGCCATTGGTGCTTTTTCCTGAAATCCGAATGAAAATAGTCTTGAATTCCTGTCAAAAACATCCCTGAAAAGCCTTGAAATAGCCTTGAAATAGCCTTCAATTCCATATCTTCACATGTGTATGGACCTTGGAGTGCTATCAAAACATATTTAGATCTCTGACCCAATACTATTTAAACACATACCAAATACAGTATCACCCAAACGTGTTTTGACCTCTTGACCCAGCATCACCTAACCCCACCTCTGACCCAGTGTTACATACAATAATACAGGTCCTCTTCTGATGGATCTAGGCTATAATGGTCCTAGTACCTAGTACCTAGTACTTAGTACTTAGTCCTTAGAACTTAGTACAGTATAACCCCGTTAAACCAAACTTGAAGGGACCCTAGAAATTTGTTTGGATTAACCGATCATTAGTTTAACCGAGCTTTGGCTTCGGCTTTAACTTGGCTTTGGCAAAAAGGTGCATGCATTATGAATGTAATATACCATGTATGTGGACACTTTGAGTATTGTTTTTTTATATACAGTATAACCCAGTTAAACCAAGCTCAGTTACACCAAACGATCGGTTAACCCAAACTTTTTACGGCAGACCGTCAAAATACTACCACTTATCATGTCAGATGACCCTATAACCACATGAAAGTTTGGTTTAACCATACCAGAAGTGGCCTGGGGACCGACAATTTTGTTTGAATTAACCGATAGTTTGAATTAACCGACTTTGGTTTAACCAAGTTTTTATATGATAAATGGTGGTATTTTGCCTGGCGGCCAAAAAAAGTTTGGATTAACCGATCGTTTGGTTCAACCAAGCTTGGTTTAATGGGGTTGTAATGTATCCAGTAACTAGTATCTAGTACCTAGTGCTACCTGAACACGTGCAACTATTTGACTAGATAAAAGATTCACCCCATACTTCCAGTACAGGGGTGAAGACCAGCCTTATATAAATACGGGCGAAAATAGCGTTAGTATGGAACAAGAAGTAGAATGCCTGGCACCAGTGTCAAATGGTTACTTATATCAGAAGAGGGTTGGTGAAATGGGAGAGAATGCAAAAAGACAAGATGGTGGCCAGAGAACACCGTCAATTTCACTTTGAAATTGCATTAAAGTATATGTTTTATTATATTTTCCAACTCAAAAGTGGCGGGTACACATGAAGACATAATCAAAGAATAAATGTTGCTTCTTAGATTGTGAAATTAGGCTCTCATAGAGACTCATTTCATTAGCCCGATTTTTCGACCGTTTTTATATAAGGCTGGTTTTCACCCATGTACTACAAGTACCGGGTGAATCTTTTATCTACTCTTTGACCAGCTTGCCCCCAATAGCCGATGTTTACTTGTTGTGCTGGGGAGTAGTTAAACAAACAAACCCTCTGAGCAGTGTCCTGTTGCTCTGTCCGCAGCTTTGACGTGGAGAATGGCGCCTCGCCGAACCGCAGCCCGCTGGACGGGGTGTCGCCGTCGTCGGGGCTCATCCTGCAGAACCTGCCCCAGAGGCGCGAATCGTTCCTCTACCGCTCAGACAGTGACTTCGAGCTGTCTCCAAAGTCGCTCTCCAGAAACTCATCTCTCACAAGTGAACTGTAAGTACGCCTGTTATTGCTTCATTGTGTTATGTGGGTGTGTGTCGTGGGGTCTGATATGGTGTGGATTTGTGGGTGGGATGTGGGGTATGGGTGTGTGGGGGTATGGGTGGGATAAGGGTTGTGGGTGAGTGTGGGTTGGGCTTTGGGTCAGGTTGAAAAATATCTGGTTTGGCCACCCCAGTTACTCATCTTCATACTCACTACTATCAGTACAAAGGTGACTGGCCTCACACAGCCAGCCAATCAGACACCTGCAGCCTGGGAGGGGTGGTGCACAAGAGGGGCACCTGTCACTCAACCCCAGTGCAGGTGGTGTCCCTAATATATGCAGAATGGCTGGGTGTGCTTACCCAGCACTCTTCCTGGTGCATGGAAGGAACATTTTTGTAATTAATAACCGTATCTTAATATCCGGGGGTGGGGGGGTGAGTGGGTTGGGGGGGGGGGTCGGTGAGGGGGGTCGGTGAGTGGGTTGGTTTGGGTGGGGTGTGTGAGGTGTTGGGGTTTGGGTGGGGGGGGTGGCGGGTGGGAGGTAATGTGGGGGTATGGGTGGGATGTGGGTATGATGTGGGGTGTGGGGGTGGGTGAGTGTGAGTTGGGGTTTGGGTGCAGTGAACAAAGCCATGGAGTCTGCTAAGTGTAACTGGTTTGTAATATGCAATGTATGCGGAACTGTCCTAAATGCAAATATGTAAATAAACCCGGAACAGTAGCTTATGATGTATCGTGTAAAATTTACTGTACAACTGTTGTGTAGGAGACAAAGATCCACACATTCATAAATAGACTGATGCTTGGTATGATACATATCTGTTTGCACAGCTGTTATGGGAAAGGATACCATAATCTATACATATATATATATATTTATATATATATATATATGTTATTTGAATGGGAAAAAACGATCCATCCAAGCATGCACAGGTGTTACTTGACACAGTCCATACTAGGTAGTGTGTATATGGGATAATACAATCCTCCCACCATTGAATTGGGTGTTCTCTATGGCTGAGTGGTTAGAGTGTCTGAAATTTTTCTGGTCAGACTCCTAATCTGAAGGTCGGTGGTTCTATTCCCCGTGCCCCCACCTCTACCAATTTGGATTTCCACTGCTGTGGATAACTTACAGCGTCATCAAAGGCCAGTTGCTCTCATACCATGTCTATGTGGTGTGGGAGGTTAAAAATCCCTTGGGTCGGTAAAAGTGTAGGCTCGGGCTTTCTATCGCCAAACTGTCTAATGGTGAAAACAAGTCTATTCAGACTTATCCATGATAGGCAGTATAAATCTTCAAGAGAAAAAAAAAGATTTTGTATTATCATAAAACATGGTAGGATGGGATGGTTGGGAGTGCCCAAAGGAGGTAATTTTCCTGCATGTATATTAAAAAAAACAATAAATCACTAACAAAGTATTTAAATAAGTTGACAGTTTAATAATAACAACATCAAGATAAATCACAAATTCGAAGGTTTCATGAGATCCATGTCATTGATCTGATTGTTTATGCAGATATTAAAGGTCATGGATCCTACAGGAGTTACATAGGTTATGGCATTCTAGAAATATATTAAAATAATACATGTAGATATACACTATATGATGTATAGTACATGGCTCAAGAGACCTGGTCTGAGCCACTTCATTGGAGTTAAGGTGGGGTATAATGGTTGAAATGAAATGTAATGGAATGTTTATGATAGGCATTTAAATAATCGTTTCTTTCCCTGTCAATTGCTTGCTTTGAATCTATTGGATCAAAGAGGACTATTTCAGGATTTCCAGGACGTGCAGTTTGAGTTAATGGCATAGTAACATGGTGTTTGGTGATTTTGCAAAGGTTGCAGCTTTGACAGCTTTGAAGCTTTATGGATATTATAAAATATTCTGATAAAACGCATTGTTGGGTGAATGCAAATGGTCTATACTGGTAAATGTTATATAGTGCCAGGTGCATGAATGTATAAATTTATGTAGTTGCTGGTGATCCTTTACTTATGGTCAATAGTCATTGTGTATTAGGTAGATAGTGTGAAGGAGGCACTATAGATAGTGTGCAAGGGGCACTTGGAGCTCTACTCACTACCCCCTCCCCTCTCTGTTAGTCACGGATCACCACACACTCATCTCAGGCAGGTGGTGGCCAAGCAGCCACACCGCATGGTGGTGGTGGGCAGATCATGGTAGCCATGGTGACACAGGAATGCTTGATGTTCATTGGTGCAACTGTAATTGCTTGATTCTCATTGGAGAATACGGTCAGGTGGTATGCCATACCAGATCCATGTACCACTATATAATAATAAACCTGAGGGCATTGTCTCTCTCTCTACTTTAATTCTTTATACTCTTCCTTTCTCTGCTTGACTGTATTGATTTCATTATAGCCTGCCTACACAAACCACAGATTCCAGCTTAGGACTTTACAATATGTTAGTGGGTAGGTTATTCAAGAGTTGTGTTGTATGGGTGATGAAAATTGGAAATATTGAGCCGAGAGCGGGAATCGAACACCCATCTCTTGCATTCCTGGTCTGTGTGCTAACCTTTAGACCATCTAGGCTCTCTGATGTCTACCTGTCTATGAGGCTCCTTACCTGAGAGGTCAGTGCAGACTATTACACTTGTGTTGCTTGTTAAAGGAAGGAGCTTCACCCGCAAGTGTTTTGGTAAATGGTGATGGCACCAACCATACCTGCTGCATAGCCGTTGCATGAATTGTCAGAGAACGTGGCCCCTGCATGGCTCAGTGAACACAATCCAAATGGGACCTCGAAGATTTCGCATAGGCACAGGTGCAAGGAACGGGATGTAGCTGAGGTGGTAGGATGACCGACACCTTCACAGGTGGACACCCTATCATCTTGCAGTTTAGGCTATTTTCCGTTCTAACCAGTGGTCCACAACTAGTTGATCAAAGGCTGTGGTATATGTTGTCCTGCCCTTGGGAAAGTGCATATAACACACCCCTTGCTGCTTATCGGAAAGAGTAAGGAAATATGTCACAATGACTATATGTTTGACGTCCAATATCCAATTGTAAAGTCGTCGGCTGGCAGCTGTAGTTGTGTAGGAAGGCTAATAGGAAATCAATACAGGCAAGGATAAGGAAGGGAGAGTATAGAGTGAAAGTAAAGTAAGTGAGAGCTTGTACCCTCAGGTTTATTATTATATAGTGGTTTCTGGACCTGACATGGCATACCACCTGACCATGCTCTCCAATGGACAACAAGCATTTCTAGGTCCACCAATCAACAGTAAGCATTTCTGTGTCACCATGGCAACTGTGATCTACCCACCACCACCATGCCTTGTGGCTGCTTTAGCCTCACCTGCCCTGTTGTGTCTGTGTGTGTGGTGATCCGTGACTAACAGTTGGGAGGGGGGGGAGGGGGTTGTTAGTAGAGCTCTTGAGCTCCCTCCACACTAACAGCAGTGCCCCTCTCAAACTATCTATAGAATACACAATGACTATTTAATACAAGTAAAAGATCACCAGCACTACATAATTACATTCATGCACCTGGCCCTATACATCATTTACCTCCATAGACCATTTGTAATCCATTATAGACCAGTTCACATTCCCCACCAATGTTTTTTATCGGAATATTTTACACAATGATATGAAAATCAATGCACTCTAGAGGCAGCGTTAAATAAAACAAGCTTTACTTTAGGAACAGATACATAGTACATCTCTACATTGCTTCCTGCAAGAAGGTCAATGCATGGATGGTGTAATGAGGTTGAAGGATTGCATTGTCTAGCTTGGTACAAC
This sequence comes from Branchipolynoe longqiensis, assembly GCA_030323885.1. Taxonomy (NCBI): domain Eukaryota; kingdom Metazoa; phylum Annelida; class Polychaeta; order Phyllodocida; family Polynoidae; genus Branchipolynoe; species Branchipolynoe longqiensis. The sequence goes on along the minus strand of CM059187.1, from coordinate 27,036,112 downwards.
ACCCGTGCTTGTCGCTATCCATACAACACTTGTGCGTCTTAGATAAAAGATTCACCCGGTACTTGTAGTACACGGGTGAACAACAAGGTAGTCTAAATAAGGGCGAAAATAGCTTTAGTATGGAACAAGAAGTAGAATGCCTGGCACCAGTGTCAAATGGTTACTTATATCAGCACAGAGTTGATGAAATGGGAGAGAATGCAAAAAGACAAGATGGCGGCAAGAGAACGCCGTCGATTTCACTTTTAAATTGCATTAAAGTATATGGTTTATTATATTTACCAACTCAAAAGTAGCGGGTAAATATGAAGACATATACAAAGAATAAATGTGGCTTCTTAGATTGTGAAATTAAGCCCTCATAAACACGCATTTCATTAGCCCGATTTTTCGACCGTTTTTATATAAGGCTGGTCTTCACCCGTGTACTGGAAGTATGGGGTGAATCTTTTATCTAGTGCGTCTGTGCACGCCCACCTGGGCATTCATGCATGAATTGTGTGACTGCCCCCCCCCCCCTTGATGTAACACATACGCAGCAGGTTACATGATACCAGGATATAGCTGACATTAGCTACACGTCCTCATTCACTCCAAGCAAGGAAACCAGGAAGGTCGGGAAGCTAGGATGGTCGGGAGTTCAAAAACCCAGCCGAGTCAAACCAGTGATTTATCAAATTGATACGAAATAGCGAAATAGCGAATGGTAGACAGGAAGTGTGAACACTTATTTGTCTCAGATACCTATCATTGCCTTTGCCTGATGCACAGTATTACTACTATATGACAAGGACTGGTTAGTACAGTGTCGGGATAATAATATGACTGGTGTTTAATCGATAAACCTTAATATTTAAATGTCTGTTTATATTCGTACTATGCAGATTGGTTCCCAACCTAAATATTCTGAAAATATTAGATATTTGTATATAAGTTTGAGCTTTTTATTGATATACTCCATTGGTAAAACCGGTCCCAAATGATTATGCCATAGCTTAATATATGTGGTAAACTGTAAATTAGCCTTATATACAATTATACCTTGTTAATATAATGTAATGTAATATAATGTAATATGACATAAGCTCTCAACATAGTGATGGTTGCTGCTATACTAGTTGCCAGACCTATCAGAAATATAGCCTCAACTCGCAGTCACCACTAGTAGGAGTGTCCGGGATGTTGAATAGACCTGAACGCAGGCGCGTCTACAGTACAGAAAATCAAGGTGTGGTGCCTGTGGCCTGGCCAATCAAGTAACCTCAATATGTAGCGGTTTAGTCGACAGTGGCATAGACTCTATAAGGTGGTGTAATTTGAATCTCCTTCTGAACACATTCTGTGAAACAGAGATTTGGTTAAGAAGGGTGAATATATTCTGCAGTGTCGTTGTTATTACATTCGTTGATTAAAGGTGCATAGTCCTATGGTCAGTATGATGGTTTTGAGTTTCTGTCATTTTCTTAGATAATAATATTAGGTTGATAGTTATAATCTACCTTACTTTAGTTTGAAGTAAATTATATTTTAAATGTCTAACCTTTGGGATATTTGAAGTGGAAACATGTGAAATTAATGTTGGCAAGCTTGCCAAAACTCTTACGCCATGATGTCGGTCATGATGCGACAAAGACTGCGTTCATTACTTGACTGCCGCTCTCCATTTGGCTCTCTGCTGTGAGAGTTGCGTCCATGAGTCAGTCTTAATGTCTCTCAGCTTCAGGTTTCTCTTGATGGTATCCGGAGATGAGGGCGCCCTCTCTTTCTGTAGCCAGAAGACAGTTGAGAATAGAGGATCTGCTTTGGTAGCCTGTCTGATGACATCCTCATGAGGTGTCCAGTCCACCGGAGATTCTTTTTGATCAGAAGATCTTCCATAGAGGGCAGCCCCATCCGTTCGAGTATTTCCTTATTTGTCACTCTGGTCTTCCAGGTTAGTCTCATGATTGAACGCAGATGTTGCACCCATATCCCTCCCATATACCATGAGCCCATCCCCTTCCTACCCTGACGGTGTTTTAACCGTTTAATTGTTAGTCCCGTGAACCCAGTTATCTCGGTCATGAGAATAATGGATGTAATAAGGAAACCATGCAAATATTAAGTTTTATTTCTGTGGATTTTCTTCGTTGGGGTCTTCCATATTTTTTTTTTAATTCTTTTGTAATTTTGAGTTGTTTTGATTTTGTTGCATAGTCAGATTTTTAGTTTCAATGGTGGTCGTACGAAGAATGGAGTGAACATGTTGGGGTATAAATAGTGAGGCTTTGGTGTGTGAGGGATAGGTATCGATATATATATATATAGATAATGTATTGCTTGAAAGTTAAATTATGAAGAAAATGTAATCGGAATAGTGTGTTTTTATATATAATAGTATCATATATCTGATTCTCATAGTCTGCTTTACCGACAAGATCCAATTCTTGCGCTATCTTGAAAATTAGCATTGCTTGCAAAATTGCTTAGCAAAAGTGCCCCTTTTTTGTGGAGTAGAACTCTGGTATCTAGGAACAGCTTTTGATGCGAACATGTGCAGAATTTTTCAAATAATATTTTCAATTCCGACACTCAATACGGAGAGTGTGTAACTGCTGTCGTTGTTTTAGTAAAAAAAAGTTCAGTTTTCTGCATCCTGGTACAATTTGGAATGTAGTGTCAGGGAAACGCATATTTGAAAGTGCCAAATTTAAGTTGCATTCTTTATTTTAAATATATATGTACATATATATATATATATTATATATATATATATATATATACATATATATACTGGAGCCACCAGTACCATACGAGTAAGGAGCAAATACATGCAGAGAGCTAATACTATAATATAATAATATAATATAATAAACATAGAAAATCCCTGAGGCGCCTTTATACTCACATAATGCTTACACATCGCATATATATTGTAAAATATAACCATGTCTCCACCAAGTTGAGCGAAGTGATGATGTGAGAGAGTCCCCAGTGGTAGTGTACATTCTTCTCCGATAGTGTAAATTCTTCTTTGGTAGTGTAGATTCTATTCTACACCAGTATATTGGTTCTTTTATACACCACTAGATTCTGTTATACACCAGTATATTGATTCTTGTATACACCAATAGTCTTTTATACACCAATGCATTGAAGTAAACCACCCTTACAAGTAGGTAAGAGAAGATGGAAAGCAGTGAATGGGAAATTTGACTGATCTATATAAGGAACTTAAAGGATGGTTTAGGTCGAACTACCCCGAAGCAGGTGTTTCTGAGGTAGTCGGAAGCGGCTTGTGTATGATTAATTGTGGGGAACCGATCGTCACGGTTCAGTGAATTTTGAAGAGAAAAAAAGGGGGGGGGGGAATGCACTCTTTGCTGTCATAAAAACGCATGCGTGACGTCATCAGTGTTTGCATACGCTGAATCAATCACCTCCCAGCCACCTGTGCAAGGCTCCCTGAAATTAAATATTCAATACCCAAGCAATCCTCCCCGCTCCTACTGAGTCATGTGGTTCTCCTTTCCACCGCTACCCCACCCGCGCCATCATCCACGTCTACCACCGCCATCATCAGCCCACCCCACCCCCTCCTCCTCCTCCTCCACCAACCCCTACCTAATACGGCTACACGTGGCCGGGACCATCCGGCGCCGTCATTCGCATCGCCCCGACGCTTATGTCAGGAAGTTTCCTGCAAAGTGCAGGCGAGGAGGTGTTACTGCGATGGAACATCTCAGTCACTAAACCCTCCCACACGGACGGAGGTGGTTCGGCGTGGGAACAACCAGTAACCAGTGCCAGTAACCAGCGCATGCGTGCGGATCACAGGCGGGAAGCCAAGTTGCGGGAAGGCGGAGAAGGAAGGCGAGGGGAGGCGGGGAAGACGGAGCGGAACTAATTGGCCAGTTTGGTTGCCATACCGTCACAGGCATTGCTGCTCTTGCCATGGTAACAAACACAAACACAAATATAAACACAGCGCACACTCATCGACACCCAGACCCCCCTAGGAGGAGTTTCGTGAGGCAGTCTGGCCGGCAGGAGGAGGGCTCCACACTGGGCAGTTTGCGGACCATGAAGAGTGGTCTCCAGCAGGGGCCGGAACAGGACATGACTTTGGCGCGGTGCTTCACGCGCTCCCACAGTCTCCAGGAGCGGCGGGTCCCCACCACCAGGCGGCTCTTTAGGGTCAGCGGGGCCGACCCGGCCTTGTCCTACCCGGCCGTATCCTACCCGCCCATCTCTCTGTCCCACAGGTAGGTTACCTAGGCGGGCCTGGGCAGGCGAGCCCAGGCGGGTTAACAACACCAATGTATATGAGGGAGGAGGTTGTGGTGGTGGGTGGTGGGGGTGAGGGTGGGGGCACTAGTGGGTTACCTGGGTTTCTTACTGTGTGTTGTTGTTGGAGGTGGTGGTGGTGGTGGTCAGACTGGTGGTGGTAGGATGTGATGGTGGTGATGGTGCTGGTAGTGGTGGGAAGTTGTGGTGGTGGTGGGAGGAGGTTGCGGTGGTGATGATGGTGGCGGTGGTAGCAGGTTGTGGTGGTGTTGATAGCGGTGGTGGGAGGAGGTTGTGGTTGTGGTAAGAGGTGGTGGGGGTGATGATGGTGCTGGTGGTGGTAGGAGGTTGTGTTGGTGGTGATGGTGGTGATGGTGGTGGTAGGAGCTTGTGGGGGTGATGATGGTGGTGGTGGTGGTAGGAGGTTGTGGTTGTGGTAAGAGGTGGTGGGGGTGGGGGGATTTGTCTGTAGGGTCATGTTCCGTCTGCGGTATATTCATAACTCAGTCACCGACCTGACATTGCTAAAGGCTTGAAGGTGTCGTGAAGAATTACAGGCACGCTAATCATTTTGTGTAAGTTTTATGTATTTGTAATTATACATAAATTTCCTTACACGTAAGTTGCCTTGGCAAAGTAGCCTACTTTTTACTGGTGGTATATAATTATGTATATATGTATATGTATGATAATATATCTGTAAACATGCATACCTATTTATATACCCATATATATACGTCATATATAACCATATATATGGCTGATCTATACCCATTTATATGGCTCATATATGAGCCTCTCTCAAAAGGTGATCACTCTTTTTTTTTTTTGTCCATTGTAATGATTGACACAAAACAGCACAGACACGGTTACACTGAAAACACAAGGAGATTGGCTTCAAATCAATATGTATTCTATTTGGATTATGAAACGCCATGTAAAAAACAAATCAGTTTATCCTGAGCAAATGCATAAGCAGATAGTATGTTGATCGTTACAATAGACAAAGTTGTGTCCCATATTGCTTAGCACCTTTTGAGACAGTCTCATATATCCATATATATATATATGGCTCATATATATCCATATATATATATGGCTCATATGTACTCATATATATATATGACACATATATACCCATATATATGGGTCCTATATACCCATATATATAAATTATATGGGTCAGATATACCCATATATATGGCCCATATGTACCCATATATGGGTCGTATACACCCATATATATTGGGCTTATATCCCTATATTCATGGGCCATATATATGTACCATATATACCCATATTTTACCTCATCCTCAACCTCTTGGCTATTTATAGCCCAGTGAGATATAGCACTCCCGCCCGATCAATTTGTGTTCCCAACTCGCCGTGAACAGAGTGAGCTCCGGTCTTCTAGAACAACCTACACTACCTACATTACCAAAGGATATTGGATTATTGAATATTACTAAAAGCCCAAAATAGTTGGCAACCTTCTTTTAAAGGTTTAGTTATGGAGAGCTGCATTTAGCAAGCTCTGGAAGTTATTCAGAATTTGTGTTGGATGCCAACGGTGGAGCAGGAGCCGCCGGTGGTGTTGTCGGTGGGATTACATGTTTGCCTGGTTATGCCTAACCCACAGAGGCCCGAGTCACCCGTTGTACAACAACAGAGTTGTGCGCCTCACTATTGCCAGTCCTCGAGGGCATTCGCATATAGGTTATTCAAAATTACAAGAAATAAGTCTTGTCTCGGGTCAGCGACTGAAAAATGAGGATAGGCACCCCGATACAGGTATGCACAGAGGCTACGTACACTGTGCACCAATATACCCGGTTTCGTTTAATTTAATGGAGGGTATATTGGATAGGTCAAAATAGTCTGTTGAGACAGAGTCTCATTAAAAATATGTTGCAGAGTGATTTTACTCGTGTGCAACGTGGCCTTGGCTAAATATATGGTGTATATTTGCAAGATGGGATCGGACGCGGTAGGGGAATCGGCAGAATCGGTTTCCCATGCAGAAGGTCGGAAGTTTGAATCCCAACCGAGTCAAACAAATGACTTTTACAGCGAGACAGACCCAGTGCAGACCGGTCATACAAATGAGTCAGTGTCAGCTGGTGACCATGAGGGCAATCAACGCATCAACAAGATGATGCAACACTCTGGCCAGACCCTCAGAGGTGGCAGAGTGAGGCCGACTAGTTGCTTCAGGGAAGTTCAACAACAGCTGGTCATGGCAAGCAAGACTGGGTCAAAATATGAAAACACTCTGATGAAGTCTCTGTGCGCTCACAGCTCTCTGTTGCTAGGTGTGTGCTGGAAAGAAGGGCGGAAAAAGCGCTGAAAATGTAAGTCAAATTTGTCTGTCGTCTGACACTGAGGTGTCTGAAGGGGAAATACCGTCGACCAAAAGTAAGGTATCGAAGAGAGTAAAAGACGGTTACATGTATCACATTGCTGTCTTTGATGTGAGTTAACTGTGTTGAACCCTTGGGTTCGTTTCCCATGACATACTAAACCTGAGATGGATGTCATTGATATCGTTCAATTAAGGCTATGCGATGTTAAGAGGTACGAGAATGTTCAGTGCCTTCATAGAGCATTGGTAAGGTGCCTGTTTTAATCTTGGATGTCTAAGGTTCGATTCCCAGTTAAGACTTAAGGTTTAATAAATACGACTGACACAGGTAAAGAAGGCATTAAGATCCAAGAAGAGTTCTTACAGAAAGGAGATAGTCAGGTTTTGAAGACTATTCAGGGTGAGATTAAGTCTCTGGGAAAATGGATGGATAACTTGTTGTCAGGCAGTGGTATTTCTGAGCATTCAGCGATTTACACTGTGAACGCTGTGACGCCTTCTCGTGTCAGTTCTTATAACCATGGCATACATGTTGATTTGCCGCACATAAACCTAGGACTGCCGGTCAGGGTAGAAAATGCTTTTAAAAATAGGCATATTTCAGTCGCACAGCACACGGTGAGGCATGCGCTGTTAATGCAACAGCAGGGAAGCAATGTACACACTTCACCGGTTGCGCAGACGCAGACATTACTGACGAGAATGTCTCGTGTGTATCCGCATGTGCGGAAAAGCAATGCTTTTAGCACCAAGGCTGTACATTCAGAAGGACAAGTTGTTTCCTACATATTTCTTAGGCCCAATGTTTCACATTGTGTAATTCTAGACCTTGCGGTTTTGAATAAATTAGTAACCTATACACATTACAAAATGTGTTCGTTTAAAAATGCTCTGGATTTGGTAACACACAAAGCTTGGATGGGTAGCATTGATTTAAGGAATGCTTATTATTCTGTTTCGGTAGGAAAACGTTCAGAAAATATTAAAGATGGTCTGGAGGAATTAGTTATATGAATACACATGTATGCCGAATGGATTATCAGTCTGTCCACGTATATTTATGAAATTGTTTAAACCAATTTATTCCAAGCTTAGTAACCAAGTTGTTAATTTCCCTTACTTAGATGATTCCTTCATTATAGCAGAAAGGGAAGAACATTGGTCGTAATGCATAGCATTACGTTTGATGCGAGGAGAGGAAGAGACCCTCCCCCGCCCCGCGCTGTCGCGCTGCCTTCGCACCTCGGCCGACGCCGCCGCGCGCCGCCTCCTCCCACCGCCCCCCTGCCGCGCAGCATTCGCGCCTCACCCGACGCCCGCTGCTCGCCACCTCTCGCCCTCCCCACGGCCGGCAGCATTCACATCTCACCCACTGTCGCCCGTCCCTTCCCCTTATAAGGTCGCCCGCCGGCCTCCCTCAGGCACTCGCCCTCCTGCCGCCTTCCAGCTCTCTACCCGTTTTTCCTGTTTGGCTGTTTCACCTCAAACCTGCACCATGCCTCAAGGGAAGGGAAAAGGACGCAAGGGCTCCCGGGCCGCCGCCCCCCGCACATCGGGGCCATCCCCGACGCCCCTGCGGGACGAGTCCCCGGCTTCAGCCCCGGCGTCTCCGTCATCGCCCTCGGACCGGTCCTTGGGCGCAGGGACCTCGGCGATCCTGGAGGCTCTCCAGCGCCTCCAGCTGGATCAGCGCCAGACTGCCGCCGAGGTGCGCCAAACCGCCGCCGATATCAACGCCAGGATGGACGCCCTGGAGGCCGGAGAGGCCCGGCCCGCGCCAGAGGCGCCCTCTCCTGCCCCGAGACGCCAGCCCGCCTGCCCGGCCCCACAGCCTCGGGCGCGCGCCACCACCACAGCCCGGCCGCCGCCCCCGCCTCAGGCGACCCTGCCCGGGGCGGCTCACCCGGAGTACGAGAGGTACCGCCACCTCGCCACACAAGCCCCACCTGCCACGTCGCCGGCCTACCTCGACGAACCGACGCGGCACACCCCGGCCTCCGCGGCCGACGCCGTCCGGGATATCCTGGCCTCCGCCGAGGTGCGTCACTCCGTCAGGCGCAAAGGTATCCCGGTCGACTATATATTCCCATCCGACCTGGTGGAGAGGGGGCCTGAAAGAAAGCCGGTGAAGAGGGGCGAGGCAACGAAGGACGAGTACAGCCTCGCCCTTCTCACCCTGATCGACCACCCCGACTTCCCCGCCCACTCCGCCCAGGGACTCCACCACCACCACCTTGCACTAGCCCGCGACAACCTCATCTACCCCTGGCCGACCGTCCATCGATACTCTGAGACCGTGTTCATGTGGATCGCGGACGGGAGGCTCCCCCACGGGTGGCATGATCCCGTGGCGCTCAACCTCCTCAGAGTCGAGTGCATCGCCATGCCCGCCCAGGCCGCCAGCCCGCCAGCTCGACCCTGCTCGACCCCGACCCCAGCCCCGCGCCCATCCCGACACCCGCGTGACATAAAGCAGGGACCTCCATGGGGCACCCTGCTACGCCTGGAACCGGGACCCTACCTCCTGCACCCAAGCCACCCCGGGGGAGGCCCACGGCCAAGGCGCCGCCAAGCAGCGCCACACCTGCGCATACTGCGCCAATATGCGCAAAGTCCTCACCGCGCATAGCGAGGAGGCATGCATGGCGAAGCGCGCATGTGCGGCGGCGGCCCTCGCCTCGCCGGATTTTTAAGAAGCCGGCACCTCCTGCCCGACCCGGAGACCCCTAACCGGCCCACCTACCTACGGGCGGCTTTCCAACGGCCTCCACCTCCTCCGAGCTCCCAAGGGTCGCCGCTGGGTGATCGAGTGCGACTCCTGCCTCACCGGTGGAGGGGCCTTCTCCCCCCACGCACTACTATGCCCGAGGGTACTCCCAGGACTTCCGGGCGCGCTTCCCGACGATACATGAGCTCGAGGCGGTCAACCTCGTTGTCGCCCTCCGCGCCCTCCTCCCGGACGACGTCGCGGGGGCGGCGGTGCTGGTAAACACCGACAACATGGCCTCCGCTGTCGCGCTCGATTCGGGGCGCGCCCGAGACCCTACCCTCGGGACCCTTTGGCTGATGGCGGTCACCGGCCCCTTCGAGCTCCGAATCGTCCACAAGCCCGGGGCGGAACTCCTCCTCGCCGATGCCCTCAGCCGCGCCCACCTGCCAGGGGCCTGGGCCGCGACGGCCCGCGCCGAGGTGGCCCGCCTCGGGCTTCTCCCAGTCGATGCCACCCATGACGCCTTCCCTTTCTTCCCCGGTCTATAGGTTTCCCCCCTGCCGAGGTCGCCGCCGTCGCTCGCTTCCGCGTTGCAGCCCTCGCCCCGGCGACGTGGAGGAACCGCCGTCACCAGGCCAAGGAGTTCGTCTCCTACGCGGTTGCCCGAGGCGCGGACCCCCTCGCGCCCACGCCCTTCGACGTGGCCGCCTTCACCGCCGCCCTCTTCCTCCGCGGGCTCGCCCCCGCCTCCGTAAAGAACACCATCTCCGGGGCTCGCTCCTGGGTCGAGGGCGCCAGGGGCCTCACCTCGGGCTTTGACGCCCGCCTCCCCAAGGATGTCTGCCGAGGAGGGGAGCGGTCCTCGACCAACGTCCAGCGGCAGGCGCCTCCTCTCTCTCCGCAGCAGCTCACCCTCGCCATCAACCACCTATCCCGCGCAGGCCCCGCCTCGCTGGTTCCTCGAGTCGCGCTCCTCCTCGGGTACTTCGGGATGCTACGGCAGTCCAACCTGCTGGCCCCGAGCCCCGAGGGGTGGGGTGGCCCCCACACCTTAACCCGCGACGACGTCCGCCCGTGCCCGGAGGGCTCCGCATCTCAAGGCCCTCGGCGCGGTGGCCCTCTTCGTTCCTGCCATCCCCGGCCCCGCCCTCTGCCCCATCGCGGCCTGGCTTGGGGCCGTCGCCCTCTGCCCCGCTGCTCCGGATGCCCCCGCCTTCAGGATGCCCTCCGGCCGCCCCCTTCGATCCGCGCTCCCTTACCGTGCTGCTGCGAGGGGCCCTGTTGGCCCAAGGAGTGCCAGCGCCCGAGGCGTTCACGCTGCACAGCCTCCGCCGAGGGGCCGCCCAGGCCTGCCAGCGCGCCGGGGTTCCCCTCCCCGACATCATGGCGCAGGGCACCTGGACCTCCGAGGCGGTCCACGCCTACGTGCCCCGCCTCGCCCCCTCGGGCGCGCCTCGAGCCCTCTCCGCCGTCTTGGTGGAGGGCTCCTCGGCACCCCCTCCTTCATCTACTGACACTCAACTATGAACTCAACTTCATTCACCTGTACATTGCTCCTCATGAGCCTTTTCTACTTATTCCATTTATTTGATTTACTCTACTTCGCTCCTTATGAGCTTATTTACTTTGCTCCTCGTGAGCCTCTCGCATTTTCCTGTATGCTCTGTTGTTTGAGGCGTAAATAAATGCCTTACTTCCACCCCCGCCTTGCTTTCTTCCTTTTCGCGCATCGTACTTTGGCAATTCAGGCCCTGAAAGTAGAATTGGTAAAAGCAGGCATCACGTTAAATTTAGACAAGTTTGTCCTAAAAACCAAGACAAGGAATTGTCTTTCTAGGTTCCATATTAATACGATTAATATGCAAGTTACACTTACGGTTGATAAAGTAGCAAAATTCAGAGTCTTCGTGTAAAAAATTATTAATAAAAGAATTAGTACGGGAGGTAGATGGCTACCTGAAGAAGCAGACGAGTATATTAATGTTTTAGAATTAAAAGCTATTTATTACAACTATGTTTTAATTGGGGCATAAATTCATTACTAATCAATATATCTAAATACAAATATATTAATTTTCTATATATATATAAAGATGAACTGTTAATCAAATGTTTACAAGATATTGGTGTCAATGGCAAAGACATTAAACTAATTGTGAACTTATACTGGACACAACGTGCATTTATAAAAATGGAGCAGGGCCTATCGGATGAAGTTATGATTAAACGAGGAGTTCGACAGGGGTGTGTATTGTCACCATGTCTATTTAACCTGTACACAGAGATGATTTTCAGACACATTGAAGATTGCAAGGGAGTGACAATAGGTGGCATGAACGTCAACAATCTTAGATATGCCGATGACAGTGTAATACTAGCAGACAGTGAGAAAAACCTACAAGATATAGTGAATAGAATCAATAAAGCTGGAATACTATTCAACATGAAGATGAATGCCAGGAAGACCAAAACAATGGTTATAAGTAAAAAGACAGATAAACCAAATGTCAATATAACCATAGATGGCACAAACATAGAACAAGTATCCGAATTCATATATCTCGGACAAAAGATTACAAATGATGGGAGATGTGAGGAAGAAATTAAAAGAAGGATAACAATAGCCCGAACAACATTCTCCAAAATGTATAGAGTGTTAACATCAAGTAAGATATTAATACAAACAAGGAAGCGTATTCTTCAGTGTTATGTGTGGTCTACTCTAATGTATGGGGCAGAGACATGGACAATCTCTAAGAAAATGTACAAACGTTTAGCAGCATTTGAGATGTGGACTTATCGAAGGATGATGAAAATATCATGGACAAAGAAGATCACCAACAAAGAAGTTCTCAGAAAAATTAAAAATAAGAAAAGCTTGTTTGCCACTATACAGACAAAGAAACTTATTTATTTTGGCCACATCATTCGTCAGCGTTCAATATACCGTACATTGTTGGAAGGGAAGGTGGATGGCAGCAGAGGGAGAGGGAGACCAAGAACATCATGGTTTACAAATATTTCACAGTGGACAGGCTTGAATTATTCACAGTCTATCAGAACAGCACAACATCGGGACAAGTGGAGAACCATTGCATCCAACCCTCGACTAGAGGACGGAACTATTGATTGATTGATATAAAGAACCCTATAACAGGTCGCCCATCCACGCATGCGCAATTACGCAGCTTACGGAGCGACTTCCGACTGCATTCCCCCCTCCCTCCCTCCCCCCCCCCCCCCCACACACACAAACTTTTTCCTGTCCATTTTGACCAACCGGAAAGGCTTCTCGCCGTTAACGCGGTCGGTCTGTACCTGACTCCTAGCACATCAGCCCGGTCGGACAGATGCTGGCGCCATCTGGTGTAGTGGGCGCGAACCTAGTGTAGATTGAGCTCGATGGTTGCGGCGTCACTGGCGTGTTGTCTGCTGAGATTCGGAGACCCAAGTCTGGGTTAGAGTCAGACAGACTGCCGTGCATTATTGAAGCATGTCGGCTCTGATTGGTCCATTCTGGTTAGACTCCATCACGGCGTCACGCAGCGTCCAGGACATTCCTCAACAACATTATGAATCGGGCTGAGAACTTCGCCTTGGCAACCCCCCACACACACACACACACTCTCCCCTACGCCATCGCCACAACTTCCCGATACAGAATTGTCCGGTCTCCTATAAATGCCAAGGTCGTAGGGATTAAGGAGATACTACCTACATATATTATAATATAGCCATATATTTCAATGTGCTAGTATATATTTAATTATGTATGTAAGTAACATATATATATATTTTTTTTTTGTAACCCCCCCTTTTTTTTTGTATTAACCTCCATTACTTGGATATGAATGATGGTGTCAGTCACTACAATAGATTTATATTGTTTGTTAGATTGTTTAACGACCCCCCAGCACAAAAAGTAAACATCGGCTATTAGCGCTCATATCATTAGATTTATAAATATGGTTATGCATATATATATATTTTTGTTTTGATTAATTTATTTACCTGTTTACCTTGCTCATATCGTATCTATATTTATGTCACGTGTCACATCGTTGAATGACCTTCAGGAGTAATTCTCACTGCCCTGAGAAGTAAATTTGTGTTGGTTCTTTCAAAAATTATATATATAGTTACAATTGTAATTCACAAAAGTAAATTTGAGTGTAATTCTATAGAAAGTAATACAGTATAATAAACTAGATCACGGTTCCGACTGCGCATGCGCTGAAAACGGCGTTGGGAGCAAAGCAAAGGCATACGGCCATTGAGTTTGCCTATACGCGCAATGAAAAACGTCAGTTCTATTCAAAATTAATAGAAATCCAAAACCCTAACCATATCAATTTAATATAATCTTTTTGATAAACATGTTTTCTATATGTATTCCAAGCGGGTTGTCTCTAGGTGGTGTGGTTTTATCAATATTTTACTTTTTCTGTATGGAGATTGCTCACTGCCATTGACAATGCATTGAGTACACTGGCTATGGCTCTAACACTAGTCTGAGTGCCTAGATCTTTCTAAATCTAAATGCACATGGCATAAGATGTGCTGATTATATTGATGTAAATGCAATGCTGGATAAAAGATTAATATCTTAATTTATTATATATATATTTTTAGTTAGTATTCTATGTTTCAAACAAGAGCTGAGATGAGCTGAAACTAGCATATTTCATAGCTGCACCCACTGTATTAGCATGTGACATGTGCTATTGGGGGGGTTGTTTTGCTCTGACCCATCCCACAATGCACCGCGCCGCTGGAACCGTGATGTAGTATATAGTGTCATGTGCATAATAGCATGATAGAACTTCCATGTTCTCCCGTAGTAAGATTTTCTGTACTACCACATGGCGATGACATTGTAAACCTTTGAGTGAGGATAGGGATACGGCTAGGATAAAGGCTGAGGGTTTATACTTGGACTGAGAGATTTCCCACTGCTAATTGAAAAGCTACTTTCTGTTCTCCGTCACTCACTCCGAGCTTAATGGCGCCACGGATAGGTAGCATTGTTGCACTGCCACCTGTCGTCTTAGAAAGACACTAGACCGCCGCCTTTCCTGTACACACCCGACGCCTGGTGACGAACGGCGGAACTAGCGACAGGGAAGCCGGAACAGTGTCTTTAACAGCATCAGCGTGTGGCAGGACTGCCAAGCCGTAGGTTTGCCGACTCCATGATGGCTGATACATATAGCGAGTGTGTAGCCCCATGCCTCCCCTATGTAGGGCCTCGTGTAGGGCCTCGTGTAGGGCCTCATATAGGGCCTCGTGTAGTGCCTCGGGCAGGGCCTCGTGTAGGGCCTCTTGCAGGGCCTCATGCAGGGCTTCATGCAAGGCTTCATGTTGGGCATCATGTAGGGCCTCATGTTGGGCATCATGTACGGCATCATGTAGGGCCTCTTGTAGGGCATCATGTAGGGCCTCTTGTAGGGCATCATGTAGGGCTTCTTGGAGGGCCTCTTGTAGGGCTTCTTGGAGGGCCCCTTGTAGGGCCTCATACAGGGCCCCACAGAGGGTAGAGTGTCACATAAGGTGTCACATAGGGCGTCATATAGGGTGTCAGGTAAAGCCTTATATGTGCACACGCTGAGTTGAATGGTGCTGGCCCGTGTCACTCTTGGCCACAGTGAGTAAGTAGTATAGAAAAGGAGAACATTGCTGACAGTGCTGCACTGTCGCCTTATCTGTAAGACATGCAGATGTGTACACATCACTATATCTGACATGTTATATTGAAGGTCAGTCAACATGTATATAATCTAATTATTATTCTAGTATATTACTTATGAAACTACATGTATAGCATTGTATTATATATATATGCATATATGTATATTTGATATGTGCATTATGCAGGGTGCCTCAAAAGTCACTATCTATTAACAAAAATAATAGGATTTTTAAAAAAACTGCCTTAAGACATGAACAATATATTTATTTATATGATTATGTGTGAATGTATGCATGCATACATGTATATTATGTATATATTTGTATCCAGTAAAACCTCTCTAATCAACCACCTCCACAGATCGACCACTCCCCTATATCGATCGCTTTATTTGGGTGCCAACAATACCATTGTAACCATATTTTACCTCCCTGAACCGACCACCTCCCTAAATTGACCACTTAAAGTCGGTCCCGGGGTCGGTCGATTTATGGAGGTTTTACTGTATATATGTGTATGTGCATATATGTATGTGCAGTACCATACACGGGAATAGTAACATCAATTCTTTATTTCCCACATACATAATATTAATAGAGCAAATATTCGTGGAACCTAATTACTGTGTGTATGTATACGTAGCGATGTGAGGTGCTGTAGCATCTATTTATTGACTGAACATAGCTGATGGTGCCGCCACTGGGGGACCTCCTTGACTAACCGTGGCCAGACAATAATTATGTGTGTATATGTGTATACATAGTATATATGCATCTACAACAGGTGCAATAAAATATCAAATGGCACATGGATCAAATAACCAGACTGGATGGCCAAATGAGTTGAGCATCCGTCTCCCGTTTTGGTAGATCAAGGGATTCGAAACCTCGACTTCGAACCCTGGTCGAGTCAAACCAATGACTTAAAAATGTATACTTGTCACTTCCTAGCCAGGCACTCTGCATTATTAGGAAAGGGCAAGGACTGGTTGGTGCAGTGTCAGGATAATGTGACTGAGTGGGATATCAGGTCATGGTGCTGATGGCCTGGTCTCCCAGTGGGACATCACTATAAATTCGCCATTAGGGCACACTGTCACAAGTCAGTACCTGTCCTGATATGACCTTAGATGGTGCGAGGACATAAAACTCCAATAACCAACCAACCAACCATGGGTCAAATTCCTCTGCGGGTCCCCGTACTGTGTTTTGTTGAGAGGTAATGAACCACTGTGAACTATCTCACATTAAACCCTTAACGTTGAATAACACATATTGAAGCAATGGCTATCTGCCTTTGGAATAAGCTCCCGAAGTGTCCATGTGTGTGGCATGGCCTAACCTAATGACCAATGCGCTGAAGACCCTCCTGCAGTAAGCTCCACATGGATGACGCAAGCACATCTGCGGCTCGTGATCTCACTCTGGGTTGGCAAAGACTGCAGTGTGACGTCATCAACTACTGCAGAAGCTAGTGCTAGTGATCTCATCTCCAAAGGCAGTGAGCGTGTTCTGCTTCCAACCCGCCTAACACAAACACCATTAAGATGCGTTTGGTGGATTTTGTTAAAAGCTGCATAGTCTGATGGTGTTGAGTTCCTGTGATTTTTCTGAGATCAAAATATTGAATTGATTGGTACAATCTACCTGACTTTAGTTTAAAGTAACTTTAATTTCTCTTGAGATATTGGAAGTGCAAGCATGTCAAATTAATTTTGGCAAGCATACCAAAGCTTAGATACAAGATTCACCCCGTACTGCTGCAGTAGGGGTGCAAACCAGCCTTATGTAAAAGCTGGCGAAAGAACGGGTCAAAGAATTGAGAGCCTAATTTCACAATGTAAGATGCAACAATTATTCTTTACATATATCTTATTATTTACCCGCTACCTTTGAGTTGAAAAATATAATATAATATCTAGTTTAATAAGATTTAAAAGTGACATCGACGGCGTTCTACGACCGCCATCTTGTCTTTTTTGCATTCTCTCCCTTTCACCAACTCTGTGCCTTATGCATAATATGCGTAGCCCTTTGATACTGGAGCCACATACTGTAGCCTCACTTCCATACTAACGCTATTTTCGCCAGTATTTATATAAGGCTGATCTTCACCCGTGTACTACAAGTACCGGGTGAATCTTTTATCTAACCAAAGCTCTGACACCATAGGCTTCTGCAGTAACCGGTTCTATTAAATTGACTTCTGTGTGGTGACAAATGATTACTAAATGCACTGGTCGGTATCTAAGTTAGATATGTAGAATAAATTCTAGATAATTTCTTTGGATTTGAAAATGTGATACTTCATCGGACTATGCAGCTTTGATGATCAAATTAAGCCAGATTGTCTTCCCCTATCTGAGAATAATAGCTTGTTATGCTATCAATAAATACTCACTCTCATCCTATTGAATACAGTGGGTTCTGGTAGCATTTCTTCTTTTTTTTAAATGTCGAATGTTGAAGTGATAAAGGGGGGGAGGGGTATGTTAAATGGCTGTATTACATACTGTTTAAATGGTCTGCAATGTGTTATTAAGAGAGTAGTATGCATGCAGTCGCTGTAGAGGTTAACGGTAGTTATTTCCACACTCAGGTGGCACCGCCATGGGAGAGAACAGGGAACTAGACCGCTGCATATAATGGAGACTGTCTCAAAAGGTGCTAAGCAATATTGGGACAAAACTTTGTCCATTGTAATGATCAACATACTATCTGCTTATGCATTTGCTCAGGATAAACTGATTTGTTTTGTACATGGTGTTTCATAATCCCAATAGAATACATATTGATTTGAAGCAAATCTTTTGTCTCAATCATTACAATGGACAACAACAAAAGAGTTATCCCCTTTTGAGACAGGCTCATATAGTAAGATAACATCACGTAGGTTATATAAAGAACTGAGATGGCATTGTTCTTGTTTATACTCCCACAAGGCATTAACAGCACATATAATGTCCAACGGCCGATGCTACCACCATTGGTATTAGAACAATAAAACCTTGAACCAAACCCATCATGTTAATGTAATGAATTAGTGTATACGTACAGAAACAGACTTGATAATGATATACATTGTTAAAGTTTCATAGTTCGATGGTTTTGAATTTCTGCAATTTTCTGAGTTAAATACATTAGATTGATCATTATTATCTACATTATTTTAGGTCGAAGTGAATTTTGGAGATGTTTGAAGTGACAACATCCAAATTTATTCTGGAAAGTATGCCAAAACTCTGAAACCTTAGGCTTATGCAATAATATGTTCTATTAAATTGACTCAGTTTGCCCTTCTATGTGGCAATAAATGCTTAATAAGTGCACCAGTATCTAAGTTGGATATGTAGAATCAAATCGCGGTGAGTGCATTGGTTTTGGAAATTTGATGTTTCATCGGACTATAAGTTTGTATATGTTCACTAGTTTTAGTTGGGACTAAGAATGGCTGCAGAAGTGGAGTTATATAGCATTGGGCCGGGCATTATTGAAGCTGACCTTTTCCCGGCATCTGGATCAGACGTGCAGTGTGTATGCTGATGTGTGTGTACTGCCCCTACATATTGACTGGTGTGACGCTCCTGCTGTAGGAAGGGTGTAAAGACAACAGGTGCACCGATAAATACGGGGGGGGGGTCTTCTCTATTAGCTCTAGGCTTACATGTATTATGAGAAGAACTAGGTATGTGTAGGTAGGCTTACATGTGAATGGAGAAGTGTCAGGTATGTGTAGGTAGGCTTACATGTGTATGAAGAAGTGTCAGATATGTGTAGGTAGGCTTACATGTATTATGAGAAGAACTAGGTATGTGTAGGTAGGCTTACATGTGTATGGAGAAGTGTCAGGTATGTGTAGGTAGGGTTACATGTGTATGGAGAAGTAACAGGTATATGTAGGTACCGCTTACATGTGTATGGAGAAGTGTCAGGTATTTGTAGGTAGGCTTACATGTGTATGGAGAAGTGTCAGGTATTTGTAGGTAGGCTTACATGTGCATGAAGAAGTGTCAGGTATTTGTAGGTATGCTTACATGTGTATGAAGAAGTGTCAGATATGTGTAGGCAGGCTTACATGTATTATGAGAAGAACTGGGTAAGTGTTTGCAGGCTCACATGTGTATGGAGAAGTAAAGGGTATGTGTAGGTAGGTTTACACATGTGTTTCGTGTATCAATGCTAGCACCTGTGACTGTGAATTTTGCAGGATTATAATTCTGTTGCCTTTAAACACCAGGCCATCTTCTGTTGTTATGTCATGTCACTACGTGTAGTATGGCTTTGTGTTGGGTGTTAACTGATTTGTATGCTCTGACCACCCTGTTTTTGTAAGCTGTTTCAAGTCTTACAATTTCTGATCATTTGTTCTTTCGGCTCGGATCTGTTGTGTGGTGTCACCTAGGATGTTGACTGCTGCTATAGTCAACTTCGTGTTGAATAAGTTGTTCGGCTCTATTGATGAACTGTGATCTCTGGACTGCTCATCTGCAATATACATTGATGAACCTTTTATGTGTGTTATGGTGAGATCATATCATAGTTTACGAGGTGCAAGCACCTACATTGCATGCGTGCAGACAACATGTGTACCATTTCGTTTAAGATCGCCACCAAAATGCCTTATGGTAAGTTTGGATGATCACTTTTGTGCCAAAGATGTAGTTGTGGAATTTGGTGCACCCAAAGCAAATCGTGAGTAATTCCTTCTCGATAACGGCGTAGTTGCTGTGGGTGTCATTGAGTGCTTTTGATGCTCATGCTCTGGGTCTGCCCTCCTGGATTAAAGCTGCCCCAATTCCTGATTTGGATGCATCTACCTGCAGTACTACATCTTTGTCAACGTTATAGAACCTTAGCTTTTTAGTTGCCATGCAACTTGTTTGTTCAACAGTATTCTGAATGGCTTAGTGATGCTGGCCATGTTTCGGATGAATTTGTTGTCGTAGCCTATCATACCTAGGAAATGTTGAATTTTTTTTTTTTTTTTGGTACCTTAGTTGTTTAAGCAGGGGAAATTTCAATCGTGGCCGATTGTTCTTCCTCATTCCACTGCTCCTTGCCCTATCCTAATAATGCCAAGCGCCTGGCTAGGAAACGACAAGTATAAATTTTTAAGTCATTGGTTTGACTCGACCAGGGTTCGAAAGCATGACCCCATGATCTACCAAACACGGGAGACGGATGCTCTAACTCATTCGGCCATCCCGTCTGGTTAATATATTTAATTGAGGCTACATTTGTGGGTGTAGGCATGTCATTGATTGCCTGAATGCATTCTTTGTTGGGTTTTAGACCAACTTTGCTTATTACATGACCAATGTAGGAAACTTCTGACTTGCAAATTTTGGACTTGCTCGAATTGAGCTTGAGGTTTACCTGAAGTGCTCATTCTAGTACTGCTTTAAGATTTGTGTTATGTTCCTCTACTGTGCGCCCATATACTAGGATATCGTCTGTCACGATGTTAACACCCTTGAGATCGCTTAACATGGGATTCATTTCATGAATGAAGATGTCGCCGGCAGTTTTAATGCCGAACGGCAGCCTCGTATATCTGTACCTACCCCAAGGAGTATTAGAAGTGCACAATTTGGAACTTTCATTGTTCTTGATTTGCCAATAGCCGCTATTGGCATCTAGGACTGAGAAAAATTGTGCTTCTTCCAATTTGGACACAACTTCCTCGACCGTATGGGTGGGGTACGGCCCTCTTTTTATTGCTCGATTCAGCTTGGTTGGGTCTAAACAGATTTGAATCATCTTCTTTTTCACTATAGTAATGAAATTTACCCATGGGGTAGGTTCAGCTATCTCGACAATCACCCGTAGTTTCAACATTCTATCTAGTTCAGTTTGTACTTTACATTCGATTGCGTGAGGTATGTGTCACGGGGATTCAATAGTTGGCTGAATGTCTGTGTGTACATGTATTTTTGCACCGTTTTTATCATGACTATCCCTTGAGGACTTCAGAATAGGAGATTAGCAGTTTTTCAGCCACATATGAACTGATGGTCGGTGGAGGCTGCTGTACCAGATCAGCTTCAATGTCATCCACATGGTTGAGTAGGTTGAGGCTTATGCAAGCTTCCTTGCCTTGGATCGGGCTTCCTGAAGCGATGACTTGGAACTGTAACTCTTGATTTCATAGGTTGATCATTGCCTCTCCGATCGGGTGGATTCTGTGGGCAGAATAGGTGATTAGCCTGCATGTCGGTGCAGACAGGGTCATCTTCTTCAGCTTGTTGAAGACACTTGCAGGCAAAATGTTCGCTTGTGAGCCCGTGTCTAGCTTGAAACGAATGGGTGTTTTTTCCACAGCTAATTCCACATACCACAGTTCTGGTTTCATGCTGGCGAGTTCCTTGTCCATCGCTCCAACGAATAGATCATTGTCACTGGAGGCCGATTCTTCTGGCTGACATTCTTCCGGGATGTTGTGTGTGTCTTCAGTGATGTTGTCAACTGATGTGGCGGATTGCTGTGTACTGCGACATACCTTGATGAAGTGGCCTATTTTGCTGCATCCTGCCCAGACTTTTCCTTTTGCCGGGCACAAGCCTCTTCTGTGCATCTATCCACACTATGCGCATGTGGTCTTTGTTGTTGTTGTCGTAGTCACGCCCTGCTGGCCACACCGTTGGAATGCCAGCTGCTGTCTGGGCACTGGTGTGCTGGTGCCTGGTCTCTGTTGTTTGCGTATTGTATCCACCGAGCTGTCATTTGAGGCTGTGTCCTTGTTTAAGTGCTTTGCTGTGAATTCACTCATTGTGCATAGTTCCTCCCATTTCTGTAGTGTTAGGCTCTTTGTTTGTAACACCCAGTTCCTGAGTGTGTCACGCTTGACACCAGCTATCAGCTGGTCCCGCAACAGTGAATCCTCTATTGCACCTTACTCGCAGTGCGCTATCATACTCCATAATTCCTGTATGTACGTGTCCATGGTAGCGGTTGTTTAGTTGTGGTGATTAAACCTGAAGCATATGACAGTTACGTTGGTTTTTTCCTAGCAGTACACGCGGAAAGCGTCTATTAGTGGATTTATCCTGTCTTGGGCCCTCTCATCGAAATGCATGGCCCTGTTTACTTTCTGGGCCTCGGGCCCAGCTCTGTTTAAAAATACACAACATTGTACATTTCCTGTATTAGCGGATACTCCTGTAGCTCCGTCGAATATGCTGTATGCATGGTACCATGCTTCCCAGTTGGTACCTAAGTCACCTTCCAGTTTCAGCTGTCCTGGAGGCTTCTGGCCAGACAACGACATATCAGTATCGCTTTGGTGTGGTTCTGACACCATGTAGAGAATCGACTGTATGCAATGACATCTTAGTACCAAGTGGTTTATTTCTGTCTCATGTCCGTACGCTGGTACCAAGGCGGTGGGTAGTCACCCCACCAGTGACCAGCGGTACATACATATATTACAGTATGTGTAAGTAGGCTTACATGTGTGTAGAGAAATACCAGGTATGTATAGGTAGGTTTACATGTGTGTAGAGAAATACCATATATTTGTAAGTAGGGTTACATGTATGTAGAGAAGTACTAGGTATGTGTAGGTAGGCTTACATGTAAATGGATAAGTACCAGGTATGTGTAGGTTGGCTTACATGTATATAGAGAAGTACCAGGTATTTATAGGTAGGCTTACATGTGTACAGATAAGTACCAGGTATGTGTAGGTAGGCTTACATGTAAATGGATAAGTACTAGGTATGTGTAGGTAGGCTTACATGTGTGCAGATAAGTACTAGGTATGTGTAGGTAGGCTTACATGTGTACAGATATGTACTAGGTATGTGTAGGTAGGCTTACATGTGTGCATATAAGTACTAGGTATGTGTAGGTAGGCTTACATGTAAATGGATAAGTACCAGGTGTGTGTAGGTATGCTTACATGTGAATGGATAAGTACCAGGTACATGTTTGTAGTGAAGTACTAGGTATATGTAGGTCGGCCTACATGTGTGTAGAGAAGTACTACTACTAGGTATGTGTAGGTAGGCTTACATGTGTGCATAGAAGTATTAGATAAGTGTAGCTAGACTTACATGTGTATTAAGTAACAGGTACGTGTGGGTAGGCTGGCATGTGCATAGTATAGTGGAGAACTAGATATGTGTAGGCAAGCTGACATGTGTATAGAGAAAAACTGGATATGTGTAGGTTAAGCTAGCATTCCTTAAGGGGCTGTCACATTACGGCGTATGGCGGGAGCGTATTGAAAACCTACGTACGCCATCGGGTGCCACTTTCGGGTGTGTTTGAGCGTATGAGGAGCGTATGAAGAGCGTATGCGTAGCGTATGCGTAGCGTATGCGTACGTATGGAGCGTATGGGAGCGTGCTGTGACATTTTGACAGTATGGGCCATACGCCCTCATAGGTCGCGTTTTTTTGAGCATGCACAAAAAAATTTGGACGGACGGATTTATGAAAGCGTAGCGCGTATGCTCATAGCTTCACAACCCGGCTTGCGCACTGGCGCGATGCGTAGCGTACACACCACCTTACACGCGGTATGCGGCAGGCGAATGCGGCAAAAAATGGAAAAAGCATCTAAGTGAATAGGGGTGCTTCCATGCCTCCGAATGCGAATGTGAATGCAAATGCAAATGCAAATGCAAATGCAAATGCAAATGCGGCAACTGAATCGGTCCCTGTAGCCATTGGTCCGGCATGCGAATGTGAATTCTGCTGCATTTGCCATAGAAACCAATACTGTTCCTTCACAAATTTGGAGGAAAAACCCCAACAAATGTTGGGGGTTGGCATGATATATATACGCCGCATATACGACATTCACATGCCACATGCCACATGCCACATGCCACGTATAAGGAATCTTAGCTTAAGCTGACATGTATATAGAGAATAACTGGATATGTGTAGGTAGGCTTATGTGTGTATGCATAGGTGGATTTACATGTATATAGATGTGGGTGGGTGTATGGGTGTGGGTGTGGGTGTGGGGGTTGGTGAGTACACTCCGTTGGCGGGTGCAGGAGAGGGCGTGCGTAACGGAGCGTAGAGAGAGACCAGAAGGAGCCGCCGGCCCCCAGGCCTCCTCCAGGATGAGCCGGGGGAGCAGCAGGAGCAGCACCTGCACCAGCCAGCAGAAGCAGCGCCAGCACCTGCACCAGCCAGAAGAAGCAGCGCCAGCACCTGCCCTCAGTCGGCAGCTGAGGCCGCCTCTGACGTCCGCGCCCAGGCAGGCACGGGTGGAGCGTTACGTTCATTGAAACTGCTCTGACGTCAGAGCTGACCCAGATTCCGGCGCCGAGGGTCGGCGCGCGTCATCACTGACCCAAGTGGCGTGTGCCGGGGCCGCAGACCCACGTGTGCTATTGATTTTAATGCAGGCTGCCATCATGGAGTGTGGGGAGTGGTGGTGGTGGTGGGGGGGGGGGGGGGTTGCATGAGGTGTGCGCCGGGTAGAGCGTGCTGAGTTGGAGGGGAGGGTGGGGGGATGTGGGGTGGTAGGGGTAAGGATTTTCTGGGATTGGGAGACTTGCCGATGGTTACGCAGCATGAGATTCACTGGGGGTGTGGTAGGGTGGAAAAGATGTGAAGGACTGGGGTTGTATGTGTGTGTGAGGTGGGGGTGGGGTGGGGTGGGCGAGTAGTGTGTGAGGTCGGGGTAGCAGAGTACTTATTGGCGGGTGTGTTGCTGAGGGGGTTTCAGTGGAGAATGGCCCGCTCTGTATACACAGTGCCTGCACCGCTCCGGCCCCTGCTCACAGGGCCAGCCCCTCCACGTGGGGTGCACCCGGACGGAGACCGACGGCTCAAGTGAGCTCTGCTTCCGCGTCCTTAGGATTATCACCCGGGGATTATCCCTAACCTGTCCCGAGCTGCTCACCTCTCCCTCCCTCCCTCCCTCCTCCCTCCCCCCCCCCGCCCGGCCCGAACCCCCCCCCCCCATCCCATCCCATCCCATCCCATCCTCCCTGAGCACCTCTCCGGATACACTACACCACCTCACGGCGTAGTACCCCTTGGCGTACCCTGACCCCGGCAACCAGCTGTGCAACCAGCAAGCAGCTACTTCCCCAGGGGTGTGGAAGAGGTTGAGGAGGGGGGCGTGTTGGGTAGGCAGACAGGCAGGTAGGCAGTCAGGCTGATCACTGTGGCCTCTGATCCAACTACAGCCCGGGTCCTCGCCTCAGAACGACATTTCACCAAACTACCTCTAACAAGCTCTGCGCAATCCAAACAGAAACCTGGGTCTCTCCCAGTCTGCTGGAGGTTGGGCAGCGGAGCTGCTCTCCCGCCCGACCCCAATGAGGGAGCATGCTGAAGAAGCCTAGCCCATTTACATCGGCGCTGCCCACCAAGAAGCCCAGGTATTTAAGCTCTTCCTAAAAGCTTAAACTAGATCTGCCTGCTAGTGCTAGTGAGTCCTCTTGCAAGACAAGCTACACTCATTCTGCCTGATTCTTCTGCGTTATAGACTAGACTGATACTGATAGGTATAGTGTAGATATGGCTAGCGTATAATTATGCTCAATTTACGCACCCTGCACGCGCTCACCCACGTGTAATACCAACGCACCCATGCACACATTGGGAGCTGTCAGCCTGCGACAGTCTATTTTTACTGTGAGTGTAAGCCCTAATCTGCTCAGTCTACCCCCGACACTTCTCATCATTAGACCCTCGCACAACCGGAAGTGGCTAATCAGCGTCAATTTACTCACGGAGAGCAGCTTTCAGCGCCTAGTTGGGAGCGCGAGCCACTGCCTCTCCGTAGTTGTAGTCTCCCCAGCATCAGGACTGGGCGTCAGAGGTCGGCGAGTATTTCGAGAATGTCGTTGCTTGGTTGTTGGTAGTTTTATGTCCAGGCAACACCTAAGGTCATATCAGGACTTGTGACAGTGCACACTCACGGTGGCTTTATAGGTCTGCCCCACTGGGAAATAAGGCTGCCAATGCCATGACCCGATCCCACTCAGTTACATTACCCTGATACTGAGGTAACCAGTCCTTGCCCTGTCCTATTAATGCTGAGCGCCAGGCTAGGAAGCCATAAATATCAATTTTTATAAGTTATTGGCTTGACTCGACTGGGAACTAAACACCGATCTCCCACACGCGAGGCCGCGGTCTACCGATTCAGCCACCGCTCCCGATTTGGAGAGTGTATGTGTGTGTCTTAAAGACTTGTGAATGAATTGCCGGTATGAATGGGGGGAAAAACGCGTCACCCACGGCGTGGGGAGTATATATTAAAGCTCTTTAGTCCGATGAAGCATCAACTTTTCAAAACCAAAGCCATTATCTAGATTTGATTCTACATACCAAACTTAGACACTGGTGCACTTATTAAGCATTTCTTGCCAAAACCGAAGGGACTACCGAGTCAATTTAATAGAACATGTTACTGCAAAAACCTATAGCGTCAGAGTTTTAGGCATGCTTGCCGAAATTAATTTGACATGCTTGGACTTAAAATATCTCAAAGGGTGGCCATCTAAAATCAAATTTACTTCAAGGTAAAGTACCGTAGATTTTAACAATCAATTTAATATCTTTATCTCAGATAAATGGCAGAAAGTTAAAACCATCGAACTATGCAAACTTAATTAACTTGTGTTGTCTGATCGAGTCGCTATAGCTAAGCCTTTCATTTAGAATGGCTGCCACATGAATGTTATATGCGGGATTCTGCATGTCCGTTTAATTTGCTAAGCAGGATAGGGTATTCCCTCATTAGATAATTAGACCGTTTTTATGCACTATATTAATTTTGAACACTGACAGTTTAGTATCGACACTGTGTATTCTTAGTAGACTAGAGCCGTGTTCACACGGGAAAAGTTTAAATCGATTTAGACAAGGCGAATCATATGAATTGATTTAGTTTGAAAGTGTTTCGCGTTCACACGGGCAGTGCTTTGAGTCGGTTTAAGGCGGAAGCGGATATCTGCGCATGAGCAAGTCCAGACTAACCAGCACCAGTTTTGGTTAGTCGACGTCGCCACGAGAGAGTGTGGGTTCGACCTAGATATGTATGGACTGAATCGTATTGGTTTGGAAGGGTCAAAACTTCTGCTGGGCAGTGAAACCCTAAAAATAAATGATAAAAAAACTATATGTGCACCTCTAGCAGGTTCATAGACCAAATTATATAATATGTGCTTTTGATCGACCGGAAAGTCAACAAACTAAGGTCTCGACTGCGCATGCGTGTCACGTCCTTAATCCGCCTCAAATAAGTCGGTTGGGTTCACACATGCCACCTATGTCGATTTAAGCTAAATCGCTTCATCTATACTACCTCGCGAGGTGGTTTACTTGAAGCGATCCAGCTGAATCGATTCAGCCCTAAATCGCTTTAGCATCGCGTTCACGAATGTGCGTCGAACTAGGCAAAAGTCGATTTATATGAATCGATTTAAAGTGTGTGTGTGAACACAGCTTAACAGTATGAGTAGCGTGTGCTTGCACTGTTATTTTGGCGTATCGTTTTGCAAAAGCTCTGTTATTTTCGCGGATTGATAATCTGTTAGGCTTTTAGTACCAGGAGAGAAATTATCCGTGTAATTGTGAGAGATGGGCGAGCCACGTGGGGATTTGTTGACAACCTCCGGTGTGACAGCGAGTCAGGGTTTGTTAATGTTTGCTAATGCTACTTCAGTGTCGAGTTAATACAGGGTGGGTGCTGGCGTGTGGGCAGGTGGGTTAGGGGTGGCGGTGTGGGCGTTGCCAGTGTGAGCATCTGGGTGGTGACGGTGTAGAAATGTCGGTGGTGACAGAGTGAGTAGTGACACTGTCAGCATCTGGGTGGTGACAGTGTGGACATGTTGATGGTGATAGAGTGAGCAGTGACACCGAACATGTGGGTGGTGACAGTGTGGACAGGTCAATGGTGACAGGGTGAGCAGTAACACTGAACATGTGGGGGATGACAGTGTGGACAGGTCGATTGTGACAGAGTGAGCAGTACCCCTGAACATGTGGGTCGTGACAGTGTGGACATGTCGATGGTGACAGAAGGAGTAGTGGCAATGTGTGGGTGGTGACAATATGGGCATGTCGATGGTTATGGATTGAGCAGTGACAGCAGTGGCAGTGGCAGTGATAGTGTGAGCAACTATGTGGTGACTGTGTCTCTTAGAAATGTGAATGCGTGGGTGGTGCTAAAGGTGAGAACGTGTAAATAATGACATGGTGGGTGGTGACAGTGTGGTTGGTGACAGTGTTAGTATGTGGGTGGTGACAGTGTGGTTGGTGACAGTGTTAACCTATGGGTGTTGACATTGTGGTTGGGGACAGTGTTAACATGTGGGAGGTGACAGTGTGGTTGGTGACAGTGTTAACGTGTGGGAGGTGACAGTGTTAACATGTGGGAGGTGAAAGTGTTAATGTGTGGTTGGTGACAGTTTTAATGTGTTGGTGGTTACAGTGTGATTGGTGACAGTGTTAACGTGTGGGTGGTGACAGTGTGGTTGGTGACAGTGTTAACGTGTGGGTGGCTACAGTGTGGTTAGTGACAGTGTTAATGTGTGGGTGGTGACAGTGTGGTTGGTGACAGTGTTAACGTGTGGGTGGCTACAGTGTGGTTGGTGACAGTGTTAATGTGTGGGTGGTGACAGTGTGATTGGTGACAGTGTTAACATGTGGGTGGTGACAGTGTGGTTGGTGACAGTGTTAATGTGTGGGTGGTGACAGTGTGATTGGTGACAGTGTTAACGTGTGGGTGGTGACAGTGTGGTTGGTGACAGAGTTAATGTGTGGGTGGTGACGGTGTGGTTGGTATGGGCGAGTAATGATTGGTGTCAACATGTGGCGGAGACTTTGAAGGTGCGGTTGCTTGGTGACAGTTGTGACCAAGTGGGATGATGGTGAATAATGTGATGACACAACCTTTAAATAACTTAAGCTTTGCAACCCATTAATCTATATTCGACTCCGCTCAAACTCTCAGCCCTATTGTATAAAATATGTGCATTGCGCCCAGGTACCATAACTTCATAGCAGCACCATCCAGTGTTTCCCTTAATGATTTATCACAGAGGTTGAGGTGATCCCTTGATTCCTTTATAATGCAGCGTGTATTTATAAACCTGTCAAGTAGTTGGTAATACAGGCCTGTTTTAACTTAGCCACCTATGTATGGAATCACCATCTCAGACCTGCCTTCGTGCATTGCACTCCCTAAGTGGAGTGGGCTATAGCTCATGGGGTAGAGTGTCCTCCTGTGAAAGTGTCGGTCCTCCTATCGATCCTGCTCAGTGGACCCATTTGCAGTTTGTGCTATTTTCCGTTCTAACCAGTGGTCCACAACTGGTTCATGAAAGGCTGTGGTATGTTCTGTCCTGTCTGTGGGAAGGTGCATATAAAAGACCCATTGTTGCTTGTCGGAAAGAGTAGCCTATGTGGCACCAGCAGGTTTCCTCCAAAGAAATATGTGAGAATGACCATATGTTTGACGTCCAATAGCTGATGATACAAAAATCAATGTGTTCTAGAGGTGTCGTTAAATAAAAGAAGCTTTTTGCACTCCCTAAGAGGATCCACACCTGTTTGCTGATGCCGTCCTAATATTCTCTACGCTGGCTTCATAATGATCCGATCTGTGCTGGTGTATGAGCAACATTGTTGAGGGGGTGAGGAGGGAGATCGGGGGGTGGGGGGGGGGGGAGTACATCCATTACACATTTGCACTGGTATTTTTCAATTATGACCCAAATTTGGCTAATACAGCCTCCGGCTGGTGTCCGGCTTTTTCTATGTGTTGACAGGAACAGGTCAATAGCAAACTGGCAA
This sequence comes from Branchipolynoe longqiensis, assembly GCA_030323885.1. NCBI lineage: Eukaryota > Metazoa > Annelida > Polychaeta > Phyllodocida > Polynoidae > Branchipolynoe > Branchipolynoe longqiensis. The sequence continues at coordinate 27,006,312 of CM059187.1, read as the reverse complement.
ATCCAGTGCCTGACTTGATTATGAGAGAGCAAGCACTATCCAATATAAGTAATCTCTTTGCGTGCTGTGGGTTTCTTTTGTGGGTTTTCTTTTTTTTTGGGGGGGGGAGGGGTCTGGGGTTTCGTGGGTAGTTATTTTCTACTCAGTGAAATAGAAACAACCAAATAGATTATTTTTGCATTATTAAGGCTGCATAGTCCGATGAAGCATTAAATTTTCAAAACCAAAACATTTATTTAGATTGAATTCTACAAATCTAGCTTAGCTACTGTTGCACTTATTAAGCATTTGTTGCCATATAGAAAGGAATACTGGGTCAATTTTTTTTAAACCTGTTACTGCAAAGGCCTATGGTGTCAGACCTTTTGGTGTACTTGCCAAAACTAATTTGACATATTTATACTTAAGATATCTCAAAAGTTGGCCATTCAGAATAAAAGTCACTTCGAACTAAAGTAAGATAGATTATAACAATCAATTTAATATCTCAGAAAAATAACTGAAGCTCAAAACCATCAGACTATGCAACTTTAAGTTTAAAGACCAACCAACACACAGACACCCACATATACCATGGACTTTGATGCGGCGGAGTGGTTAGAGTGTCTGACTTTTTTCGAGGTCAGACTCCTAATCTGAAAGTCAGTGGTTCGATTCCCTGTGCCCCCGCCTCTACCAATTTGGATTTCCACGGCTGTAGATAACATACAGTGTCATCAAAGGCCAGTTGCTCTCATACCATGTCTATATGGTGTGGGAGTTTAAAAATCCCTTGGGTCGGTAAAAGTGTAGGCTCGGGGCTTTCTATCGACAAACTGTCTGATGGTGAAAACAAGTCTATTCAGACTTATCCATAATAGGCAGTATAAATCTTCAATAAAAAGAAAAAGAAATAAAAAAAGAATGGCTTGCTGAATTTAACTAATTGCGCCTTCCCGCTTCATGAATTGCATTCAACAGCATCAACCGCTGGCTGTCTTCTCAACAAATCTGCTTATTGCATTAGCTGATGCAAGTTAAGCGGCAACTGAACACTTAGTTAATGGCAAGTGGATGAGCAGATTGGTGCGCTGCCACTCCTCTTATTAATGTATTAATATACTCGCACTCTGCTACCTATACTCAGGGTCCATACAGGGCCTGGAAAGTCTTGAACGGTCTTGATCTTCATTTGCCCCATTTCAAGGCCCTGAAAAGCCTTGAATTTAACCTATTTTGGGGTAATTAGTCTTGAAAAGGCTGGAATTCCATATAACTGTCCCCAGTGATTTAAATTAGTCTGAAATCGCTATTCTCAGTGGGGCGGGACATAGCTCAGACGGTAGCGTGTCCAGCTGTGTAGGTGTGGGTTATCCGATCGATCATGGTCATTGGATACATTTGCAGTTTGGGCTATTTTCCATTCCGACAAGTGGTCCACAACTGGTTCATCAAAAATTGTGGTATGTGCTGTCCTGTCTGTGGGAAAGTGCATATAAAAGACCCCTTGCTGCTTATCGGAAAGAGTAGCCGATGTGGCGGCAGTAGGTTTCCTCTAAAGAAATGTGTCAGAATGACCAAATAGTTTGACGTCCAATAGGTGATGATAAAAATCAATGTGCTCTACAGACGTAGTTAAATAAAACAAACTTTCTTTTGAAATCGCCATTCTCCATCGTTTTTTTTTTCTGAAATCCAAATGAAAATAGTCTTGAATTCCTATCAAAAACAGCCTTGAAAAGCCTTGAAATAGCTTTGAAATTCCAGACTGATGCAGGACTATACACAGTCACACTGCAAACTCAATGACTATGAGCAATCTTCATACAGAAAATGTGAAATATCTTTAAAACTATACCACTTAGAAACGAACGGCTTGGCACACATATAGAAAACATATTTAACTAAAAGATTATATTAAATTTATAAGGTTAGGGTTCTGCATTTCTATTAATTTTGAATAAAACCGACATGTTGCACTGCACATATCGGCAAACTCAATGCATTGTCAATGGCCGTGAGCAATCTTCATACTTTTAAAGTTAAATATCTCTAAAACTACACCACCTAAAAGCAAACCGCTTGGCATACATACAGAAAACATATTCAACGAAAACATTATATTAAATTTATATGGTTAGGGTTCTGCATTTCTATTAATTTTGAATAAAATCGCCGTGTTGCACTGCGCGTATCGGCAAACTCAATGCATTGTCAATGGCCGTTAGCAATCTTCATACAGAAAATGTGAAATATCTCTCAAACTACACGACTTAGAAACAAACCGCTTGGCACACATACAGAAAACATATTCAACGAAAAGATTAAATTAAATTTACATGGTTAGGGTTCTGCATTTCTGTTAATTTTGAATAAAGTGTACGTGTTGCACTGCATGTATCGACAAACTCAATGGCAGTGTGCTTCGTTCTCCAGCCAAGGTACGCGCGCATACACAATGTTTATAAACATTGAAAGGGGTCTATACTTAGCCCGCTGAATTACCCGTCAGAAGGAACTACGGTGAATTATCAAGAGCATGTGTGTACATGACAGTATTTATAGTGCTCCTGACGTGCGTAGTTATGAGGCGTAGGTCGGTGGTGGCAGTCATGATGCCACGAGACACGCGCGTTTACCGGGCCAGGGAGCACTGCCCAGTTGTGCTCTTTTGTTAGGGGGGAGGGGGGGGGGGGGCAGGGGGGAGTTAGCGCTTTAATAGACCTGCTCACTGGGAGGATGTTGTCTGCTTTTGATAACGGCACGCCTCCGGTGACAAGGCGATAACTGGCATGACTTCATGACACCTCCGTCCAGTGTAGATGGTACTGCAGCAAGAATGTCAGTACTGGATCCCACACTGCATCAAATATCAGTACCACATTCCACACTGCATCAAATATCAGTACCACATTCCACACTGCATCAAATGTAAGAACCGTTTTCCACACTGCATCAAATTTGAGTACTGCATTCCACACTGCAGCAATAATGTCAGTACTGCATTCCACATTGCATCAAATGGCAGTACCACATTCCACACTGCACCAAATGGCAGTACCACATTCCACACTGCACCAAATGGCAGTACCACATTCCACACTGCATCAAATGTCAGTACTGCATTCCACACTGCATCAAATGTCAGTACTGCATTCCACACTGCATCAAATTGTAAAGTATATCAATACTCGGACAAGTATCAAGTGCGCTATTTAGTTTCCCGAAGCAGTAGAGCTAATGTTACTACCCAGTAATTTTAAATGTGGACAATCTCTCATTACATGTGATTCATTACATACATAACAAGTCAAACCACCCCGCCCAGCACCCTGCGGTCGTTGGCGATACACCTGTCCCTTTTTAGACATTGACGACTGCGCCTGCGCAGCCGGCGTCGCTTTCTCATTGCTTCCTCGCTGTTGCGTTGACAGCGCATACTTTCCCGTGTGCTCTCTGACTGAATCTGATCTATTCTTAGATGCAATAGCTACCTCACCCTTCGACGCTACGTTTACGCGCGGCGACTCAAGACGTCCGCCCGTTGCATAAGAACCGGCACCATACGGTGACGCAACGTTTACTGAATGAATATCTGCACGTGTACATTTATTTTCAGATACCGTTAAGTGTTCTACACACTTTCTTAGTGATTTTACTTCATTCTGGAGCGACTTTAGAGCCTGACTCTCTCCTGCTGCTACTGACCTAGCCTGAACTCCTCCAGAAGCAGTTGTTTTAGACATTTTAGAAGAATTCAAGTTTAGACTATCAACCTGACTAGTCATATTTAAATCTGTCAGTCGTGATTGTGCACGTCGTTGCTGTCTCAATACAGACCTATCACTCAATATAGCTAGAGTAAAAGCTTCTTCCAATGATTTTGGTCTATTGGTCTCTACGTACCACATAGTGTTGTCATCCAACAATGAATCAAGAAATTGTGATAACAAAATTTTAAAGGTGACAGTCCCCAAGGTAGCAGAAGGTAGTTTCCACCCCTTACTAGCAGCTGTTTTAAACCGTTGGCAATATGCTGCCACTGTCTCACCTTCATTCTGTACCATAGTCATTACTATACTTTTGAAATGAGTTTTTTCATCTGCAGTTAATAAAGTGTTAGCAATTTCCTCTTTGATATCATCCCATGACTTAGCACCCTTAGTTATGAAGGCAGTGAATAACACTTCATGCAGTGAACCTGTTGCATTTGAAAGTGTGAAGCGAATTATATCTAAGTCTGACACATCTGCTAGAACTCCAACCCTTTCAATAAGATCTACCCACTCTCTCAGCGCACCTCTGTCAGTCCCATCCAGAATAGGTACAGACTTCCCATATGCTTTAAGAGCTCTTATCTTAGTTTCATTACTTTTATGTTGTAGACTAGCTAATTCCCATCTCTCTCTACGCTCTTCCCTGTCATTATCAGCCTCAGTACGCTCTGTAATTTGCAATATCCTTTCTTCATTTTTGTCAGTAATACTTTCTAAGCTATCAGCCATAAATTGAGTCCATGCTTCCAATTTATCACAGTCAGCACTAAGAATACCTATATCTACCTGACTTTCAAACCACAACCCAAATTGTTCACGTAATGCATCCTCTTTTAACCGTGTTATAGGCATTGTGAGTGTGTAGTGTAAGTGTATTTAATACAATATATAACTTACCACCAGTCAAATATGTTCACGCTATTGAAATCCTCCTTATAGCAGGTTATATAGGAATTTCAGTGTGTTGTGAAAAGCGCGGTAGAAATTAATTTAAAGAATTGTATCCAACCGATAGAATTACCTGTAAAGTAGCAGAAAAGTGAAAAGTCTCTCCCGTATATATTAATACGCTCTAATTTACTTCAGGGTTAAAGAAAATTACTGAAAGTAGTCCGAAATGAAAAATATTCTAGTGGCGACACGAGGCTTCAGACATGCATCATTACAGTAATATCGACGCCAAAGACTAATGCCTCCCTCAAGAACTGACACTTTCGTCGGAAAACTCGTCGACAAAGCAATTAAATTTAATTTAGTCCCTGTATGAAGCAAAAAGATTGGAGAATCAATAGAAGAAAAAACTAACTTATCCACTCCAACAACCCACCAGTCGTAGTCAATAGAAAAGTCCTTTTTTAGAATTTAGAATAACATATCAAATAAAATAAAATAAAAATACTACGTATATAATATATATTCTCTAAAAAAAAATTGTAGTTCTAGCCCTAACGTCAAAATTACAACACCACATGCGTTCAATTAACCAGCCGTCAACTAACAATTTAATTAAGAAATATAACTTTTATAGTATTAAATAACAAATACAATGAAAATGCTACCGAAACACACCGAAAGTATCAAATACAGTTCATATAGTCACTACTAATCAACGTCGTGTAGGTTCAAATCTTGGTAGTTTCAACAAGTCGTGGTCGCCATTTTGTAAAGTCGCTGGCTGGTGGTGTGGGTGGTGTGGACAAGCCAAGAGAAATCAATACAGGTAATGAAGGAAAGTAGGTAAAGAGTGAAAGTAGGAGAGTGAGACTCCTTGATTTATTATCTTATATAGGTTTCTAGAATCCAAGATGACAGTGGTCACATGGGTTGATCCACCAATCAGAGTTCAATCTGTTGTATCCAAGGCCTTGTTATGCTGGCTACAGTGCCTTGTAGTGGCCAATGATCCATAAATAACACCATGGGGGGAGGGGGTATGTGAGGTGACTCCTCCAAAGACTATCTAAGAAGTGACACTCCTCCAAAGACTATTTTACTATACAATTTCTATACCTAATGAGTAATAGTTTACCAATTCCACATATCCCTCATATGCCTTTGGATTTTATATATTACCATCTACCATTATATAGACAAGTTGGAATTTATTATAGTAGTTTCACATATAACCTCATGCCATTAGATCGGAAAATTTTACAAAATGTCAGTACTGCATTCCACACTGCATCAAATGTCAGTACCGCATTCCACACTGAATCAAATGTCAGTACTGCATTCCGCACTGCATCCAATGTCAGTTCTGCATACAACACTGCATCAAATGCCAGTACTGCATTCCACACTGCATCAAATGCCAGTACTGCATTCCACACTGCATCTTATATTTCAGTACTGCATTCCACACTGCACATGTCAGTAATGCATTCCACACTGCATCACATGTCAATACTTCATTCCACACTGCATCAAATATACCATTACCACATGTCACATTGCATCAAATATCAGTATTGCATTCCAGACTGCATTAAATATGTCAGTACTGCATTTCACACTGCGCCATATGCCAGTCCTGCATTCCACACTGCATCAAATGTCAGTACCACATTCATCATTGCATCAAGTTGTATCATTGGACATCTTTCTTCTTTTTTTGAGGTTGGGAGATCATTTTAGGATACACAAACGTTTTAGCTACACGCGTGTACTTGTGACCGAGAACGTGATGCGAAGCCGTTTCAGTGTTATGTGAAAATGTTTGTTGTTGGTTGGTGTTTTACGTAACATCTGAGATCATAACAGGTTGGGCACAGATGGTTGGGTACCGACTTGTGACAGTGTGTACTTTATAGTTCTTCCTCACTGGGATGGCTCAGTGTCGGGATAATGTGACTGAGTGGGATATCGGGTCATGGTGCTGGCAGCCTGGTCTATAAAGTCGCCATGAGTGCGCACTGTCACAAGTCGGTACCCATCCTCTTGTGACCTTAGATGTTGCCAGGACGTAAAACAACAAACAAACAAATCCTCACTGGGATAGCATACTGCCGACATTGTCACACTATGTTAGCTCTCAATCAGTCATTGAATTATCATGTAATGCAGTGCACCAAGCGAAATAAAAACAGGTATCAATTTTGTAATTCTTTGGTTTTACTCGGCTGGGAATCGAACCCCCATACCCTCAGCACATCACAGATAGGATATAGCAATCATCATGCCCACATTGTAATGTGTGCAGATCGCTTTCCCCCTGCTACCTGACGGCTCAGGTGAAACCTGGTGGCAGCAGATGACATTAAATTACTGCAGACTCAGACAGCTATGGATAGTTAACTGCAGTTAGCAGTTAACTGGATCTCATCCTGGGCATTCAAGACGTAAATGGTTTAGTTGTCGCTTCCCAGATTACATTACTAGCTGTCGCTACTGTTATCGCCAACCTTGTCTTGTCCCCACAGCACAGTCTCAAGAGACTGTGATAAGAGAAGACCGCTAAAATCAGGCATATAGCTTAACCAATAATATACATATATATATATTTTACCTCGGTACTACGTCTCTGGCTACTCCTAGTCCAGGGAGAAGGTAGCACATCTGTGTCCAGCAATTAGCATAATCTACTCACAAAGGGAGGACATTTGTTGAGTAGCTCCGTCAGTTTTTCTACATTAACTACTAAACCAACCAGGTTTGTAGCTTTTTAACTGGTGACGTTATGGTATTCATGATAGAATTCACATACATCAAGTATTTATAACTTTTTATTAAGTCTTAACTGTGTGATAGTTAATTACGATGTGTCATAACATTGGTAAAACAATACAGCCATTGTTCTTTGATATGCCGCCCGTTGCCGAACGGAGAGATGTTGGGCAGGAGCCACTTCATCGTTAGGATTTATTCCTGGGTCTCCTTAAGATTCCCCTATTGATATTGGGCGTACCTCCGAGTCCGGTAGTATTTTTGTCAACTTGTTGGCAATGAAAGCCACTGGTGGACGAAGTTTACGGGACAGAGAGTGTGGTTTCGGTTGGTTGCCCATACCATTTACCTGCAACAGTCAAATTCCCACATGCCTGTGTTAAAGATGGTTTAAATACGGATTTAACACCATTATGCACAGTTGGATTTAATTTACTTTAATTACCTGTGTCATATTCACCCTAAATAATCCCTAGCCTTTGGTTTTGGGTATTTTGCAGACTCCCAGGATGAGTTCACCAGGGCTCGTAAAAAAGAAGCCACTGGTGAAGAAGAGTAAGAAAAAGAAATCCAAAAAGTGTAAGAGGAGTAAATCTTCGTCATCGGACTCGTCATCGACGAATTCTGATTCGGGCACCCAGCAGGCGGGGAAATATGCCAAATTGAGTGGCAAGATGGTGAAGAAGTGCAAGACGGCGAGGAGGAAGAAAATCCAGACCACGGCGATGTTGAGGAAGATGATTCAGGGCCACTTCAACACTTTCAAGCCAGCGGAAGTGATTATGAAGTTGGCAGAAAAGTACACGGGGGTCAAAGGAATCGCAATCGGCCATCAAGGAGATGGACAGTGACGTCAAGCTTAGTGAGGACTGCAAGAAATTTGAAGGGGCCCTGCACACCATCCAGAAGGCAGTTCTTGCCAAGCTTGCTGCCACCATGCCTATAGCAAATAGGATAATGACCGAGAACAAGTTCTCATCGCGTGCGAAGAGATAGATGGGGGACCACCAATTTCCTCTCCTACAGGCATTTCGAGAACATCCTTAAAGCGGTCATTACGTGGGAAAGGAGGTACCCAGGTCCAAGAAGGTGTTGGAAAATGACAACAAGGAGTATATGCTGTTCCTTGCCCCCAAGTCCCTGAAAGGCAAGCCGCTGGACAAGACTAAAATGTTCGGATGCCAACTCCAGTACCTGTTCAAACAGGTCAAGACTGGGACCAAGTGCACAAAATGCATGGAAGCGGACAAGAAGAAATCTGGGAATGCGAATTCTGCCCGCATCAAGAAGACGAGGCAGGATTTTTGAAGCCGTCGCACTGGACGGGGCAGGCTGATTCGGGATGAACTATGGTTACCAGGCCAGGGGAAGAGGCCAGAGGCAGTCATTCGACTGGAACAACGGGAACAGACCCTTCAAGAGGGAGTTCACCCAGCAGAAACCGTTCCCCCACCCATGGAAAAAGTAGAAGTTGCTATGCAAACTCCAGTAAGCGACTTTACCACGGGTAACTTAATTAATTGCTTACCGGAATGAAGTAACATTATGGAAAATCTAACTATCCTTAGCCTGGCAGAAGGGGTTAGAATACCACTCATGGAGGAGCCGATTCAAAATAGCATACCATTTCCTTATCGATTTGATGCTTCTGAGCTTGACGCTTTAAATGATCAAGTTTTGAAATTTTGTGAAAAAGGCATTATAGAGCCAGCGCTTCATGTGGCTGGGTAATTTATCTCGAATATTTTCTCGAGGCCCAAACCAAATGGGGATATCAGACTAATTTTGGCTTTAACGAGGTTAAACAAAATAGTAGAGTATAAACATTTGAAAATGTTTTCACTGGATACAGCTAGAGATTTAGTAACACAAGACTCCTGCCTGGTCAGCGTGGATCTTAGAGATGCATACTATACAGTACCAATTTATAAACCTGACCGTAAATTTCTCAGGTTTTGTTGGAATGAGGATCTTTACAAGTTCACATGTATGCCAAACGAGCTAGCATGTGCTCCATGCATTTTCACAGGGTTATTAAAACCAATATTCTCCCACATGGCTAGGAAAGGACATGTTATGTTTCCTTACATTGATGATTCTTTTATTGTTGCACAACCACAAAAACATTGTCAAACAGCAGTAGACAAGTTTTGTGACACATTTAAAAAGTTTAGTTTCTACATACATGAAACTAAATCAGTGTTAACACCTACAAAGAAATTAAAGTTTCTGGGTTTTGTTATTGACAAAACAGATATGACTATTTCATTAACAAAACAGAAAGTTGATAAATTTACAACAACGGCAAACCAATTATTACATTTGCATAACCCAAAGATAAGACAAGTCACAATTTTGATAGGAATCATGATAGCATATGCCCGTGCTATTTTTTAGGACAAGGCCCATATTAAAACGCCAGAAATAGATAAGAACTTAGGATTGGCTCGCGCTAAAGGGAACTTTGAAAGACCCATGACGATTTCACCTGAATGCCTACAGGATATTATGTGGTGGCTGGCACACATTGACACTCAACCAATCCCTGTTAATAGCTTCCCAATCAAAGCAGAACGGGGTGTTCCGTAGTTGGCATGAGGGGGTGTGAACAATCATGCCCCCAACCCTCACCCCCCCACTCGTGGTTGTAGGAGGCATGCATGCCTTGTTATCCATGCCTGGGCAACAACGTAACTCAGACGCATCACAAAAGGCACCCCCAATGAGGCAATTAACACAATTAGTATGAACCACAAAGCCTGTGCTAAGGCAGTCTAGAATAGGGGCACCAATATGGTAATGGTCAAGCTCGCTGAGACACATACCCACTCCCAAATCGTCACAACATTGCACAACACAGTTAGTTTCAAATTCAATACAACTAGCAGGGCTAACTGCAGCACAATTAAGGGTATCAGGCGGAGGGTAACAGGTTCTAAGGTGACAAAGTCATTAACCGCAATACTACTATAGTGGGCCGACCCCGACCCCCGACCCCTGCCCTTCGGCATTCACTCCTTGCAACAACTCCCCCTAAAATGCAGCGGGAGCACCAGTGCCTGAAATTGCAAGTTTTTTCATCCGTTTTACACCCCTCTTCCTTATCACAGAAGCAAGGCTTCTTCCCGTCTTTACTAAGCAGTTGCCGGTTACTACCCTGGCTACCCTTTGCTGAGCTCTGATTACCCTTCGCTGACTGGCTTCGCATTAATTCAAATGGATTCCCATCGCAGAAGGCATCATACCCATCGCTGACCACAAGTTTCCAGATTGCCAGGTCGTAACTAGCATGCAACTGGTCCTGTAACTTCCCAGTTTTTGCCTTCCCACAGATATACTTTATATGTTTAATAACAAGCTGTAACTCTTGCAGGCCCAAGTCTTTTTTGTCTAGGACCTAACCACAACAAGATTTGACCCTTTCAAATGGGGACAGCTTTTTTTAAAGTCTTTGCGGTCTTCCAGGTATCTGCGGAGTGATCACTTACTGCATTTTTTCCTGTTGCGGCTCGTCGTCCCGGACCAGACGGGATGGCCGAATGAGTTAGAGCGTCCATCTCCTGTGTTGGTAGCCTGTGGGATCGTGGGTTCGAACCCTGGTCGAGTCAAACCAATGACTTAAAAATTAATGGTTGTCGCTTCCTAGCCAGGCATTATTAGGATAGGGCAAGGACTGGTTAGCTCAGTGTCAGGATAATGTGACTGAGTGGGATATCAGGTCATGGTGCCCGGCGGCCAGGTCTCCCAGTGGGGCAGCACTATAAAGTCGCCATGAGTGCGCACTGTCACAAGTCGGTACCCATTCTGATATGACCTCAGTTATTGCTAAGACATAAAACAACAAACAAACAAAGCTCATCATCCCATTCGAAGTACTTGAGCTAGTCGACCGTCGGCACTGCCATCGGTGCCGGCACTCGCGAGACCCGCTCCTCCTCTTGCTGACGCTACGCCCCCTCTTCCGCTTGACCATCAGCTCCACCATTTCGCCTTCCAGTCGCCGTTCATGGCGGTCGAGCTCTGCCCATCGCTTCCGACGCTGCAGCACATGTTCCTTTTCTGCTATCGCTTCTTCCCTCTCGTCCATTTCGTCATCATTTGGCCTTAGCCGAAGAGGTGAAAGGTGCCACCTCTTCCTTCGAAGGAGTGCCGCCATCATCAGACATAATGCCCAGCTTCTCAGTTGTGCATTCTGTCTGTCGCGTCTGCATAACTACCGTTCGGCAGCTATCGTTGATGGGTCCTTGGTGCAAACCACCGCATGGGACGCAATACATAAGTGTCAACTGCACCGGTGATGTAAACGGTTGTCCAGGCGATGTAGACAGTTGCCAAACCAAAAATAAAAGTAAAGTAATCTTATGGCATTCCTGGTGAATGGTGAACTGAAGCAGCAGGCGCGCGCTCAGTGGTATATATGTATCGTGGGTCGCACCGGCTGGTGGAATATCCGAACCGGCAGGAGGGGACAGCACCATGCGATTCTTACATCAGCATATACTTTAGTATATCCGTTGTTATATATGGATCATCTTTATGATAGGCCCTGCTTATACAGTGTTGGAAATGCACTCTCAGTTGTCCCTTGCAATAACGGCATGTCAGATCTGATAAAACTGATATCCCACAGGACATTTGCGCTTCCTCATCACTGACCGCCCGACCGACGCCACCATTGACAAGTTTGTCGAGGTGAGCACGCTTCTGTTAGGGAACAAAACAAAAGTGGGGATTTATTTGTGTGGCATTATTTGTGCTGGAATTTCTATTATTTAGGTGTTGTGTTTTCAACATGGTTTACCCCCATCCCTCCCCCACGTCCCTCCTCCTCTCAATAAATGATTGAATGTTATCCAGAAATCTGGGCTACTTCATGTCCCAAGCTTTTGGGGGTTTTTTTTGGTAAAGTATTTATTCATCTGAATATGACATTTGTCAGCGCCGGAGCACTGGTCTTCCAGCCATCTTACTATTGGAATTGACATTCTAAATAATCTAAGTTTGGTCAGTGCTGTATTAGTCACAGCACCGATCCTGTAGAATTAAGGGAGTGGCTCCTGCTGTATATTATACAGCACCAATCACTGCGGTTCAGGCAAAAATGGGGAGCAGCACTTAGAAGATGTATACTCGGGGCAACTCAAACAATCGTTGTGGGTTACATTTTTTCTCTTATAAAACAAGCTAAGTGTAGTGGTCTGCACTGACCTCTCAGGCAAGTAACCACATAGACAGGTAGGCATGGGGAGTGTATTGATATCAGGGAGCCTAGGTGGTGTAATGGTTAGCACACTGGCCCGGAATGCAAAGAGATGTGGGTTCGAGTCCCACTCTAGGCACAATATTTCCCATTTTCATCACCCCCATGACACTGGTTGCCGTGATCAGGATCCTGTACAAGCTTTGCGCTGTATGGTTGTTGAACCTACCCTGTGTATGTATGTGTTAGTGCATTGCCTGTATGTATGTAATTGTAAGCATTACAAGACTTACAATTCCGGGGACGAGTGTAGTGGTCTGCACTGACCTCTCAGGCCAGTAACCACATAGACAGGTAGGCGTGGGGAGTGTGTAGATATCAGGGAGCCTAGGTGGTGTAATGGTTAGCACACTGGCCCGGAATGCAAGGAGATGTGGGTTCGAGTCCCGCTCTAGGCACAATATTTCCCATTTTCATCACCCCCATGACAGTTTATAGTTGACAAGATATCTTGTCTGTCTTATGTAATGTTCAATGTGTTTAAACAGTTTGATAGTTGTGTAGGATGTTCAGTCTGTTGATGGTTTTTTCATGATGGTGAAGGTTGGTGGCAGGGGAGGGGGGGCCCATTGGCGTGGGTGGCAGGGGGGGAAAACTTGCCAGATATTTGGTTGAGTACCGGTATCAGCAGCTGGTTATTTGTTAGACACATTTCAGTTTTCAGTTTTAACTTACCAACGCTGAGGGAGTTTGAAAGTCTTATGCTAGGTACACACCTACCGTATACGATCGTTTTTCCACACCCACCTACCGTATACGATCTAAAACTGCCCAAAAGTCGTGAGGTGTGCACTCCCCTAGCACACCTACCGATTGCGATTCGCGATTTTTAGGGGTAAATCGGTAGGTGTGTGCTAGCATTACGATTGCGATTCGCGATTCTTAAAATGAATCGGCCCGTTTTCAGTTTTAAGCGGATCGGGAGTTTTAGTGCGCGAATCCTATACGGTATGTGTGTACCTGGCATTAGGTCTTTTAATAAATGTTTTATCGCTCTAATATAGGCGGCTTTAATCCTCTTTGGATTAAAACATCATATCGGCAAATACCTGTTCAGCATATACAGACTATATTTCGATAATGTCTTGGATTATAATTGATATGAGTATTGCATGTGTTGTCTGAATGTCTTTTTAATGTAGGGGCAGTTATATGTAACCCCGCTACATTCAGTTCTGGACCAGGCACGGTGGCCGAATCGGTAGAGATAGGGAGTTTGGTTCCCGGTCGAGTCAAATCAATGGCATAAATTTTATAGTTGTCACTTCCTAGCCTGGCATTTGATACGCATAGGATAGGACAAGGACTGGCTAGATGAGTGAGATATCAGGTCATGGTGCCGGTTGCCTGAATTCCCAGTGGGGCAGCACTATAAGGTTGCCATGAGTGTGCACTGTCACAAGTAAGTGTCTGTCCTGATATGCCCTTAGATGTTGCCAGGATGTAAACCTCCAACAACCACCCAACCAACTTCCAGTTCTGGTAGTGGGCACTTTCAAAATGCTGTACAGTGGTGCCCGTCTTCGCCGACCCATGTGATCGGCGAACCTCTCCCATATGCCGACATGTTTTCAGTATCTTTGTCTCATGTGATTGTCCCTCCGATGACAGAACAGCTCTTATTTCAGAACAACCGTGGCGGCTGCAGCATTATCTGTTAAAGTCCTACTGTGTATTATTATGCCTGTTTATTTATTGAACTCATTACTCCTTCCTTGTAGAGTCAAGAATTTTCAGAGTACTTGCTGCTCTCTTTGGTGGGTTGGTTTGTTGTTGAAGTTTAACGCCCTGGCAACATCTAAGGTCATATCAGGACGGGTACCGACTTGTGACAGTGCGCACTAATGGCGGCTTTATAGTGCTGCCCCACTGGGAGATCAGACTGCCAGCAGCTTGACCTGAGGCACTCAGTCACATTGTCCTGACACTGAGCCAATCAGTCCTTATCCTATCCTAATCAGCACCAGACGGGGTGGCCGAATGAGTTAGAGCGTGCGTCTCCCGTGTTGGTAGATCGTGGGGTCGTGGGTTCGAACCCTGGTCGAGTCAAACCAATGACTTCAAAATTGATATTTCTCGCTTCCTAGCCAGGCACTCGGCATTATTAGGTTAGCACAAGGACTGGTTGGCTCAGTGTCAGGATAATGTGACTGAGTGGGATATCAGGTCATGGTGCTGGTGGCCTGGTCTTCCAGTGGGGCAGCACTATAAAGTCGCAACTAGTGTGCACTGTCACAAGTCGGTACCCGTCCTGATATAACCTTAGATGTTGCTAGGACGTAAAACAACAACAAATAAACAAAACTGTTCACGACGTGAAATCGGGAAAAGCAGTTTCCTGATTTAAGCGATCGTGACCCGATGTTCAGTCTCACTTATGAATTTCACATTCCCACTTGAATATGTGAATATTTGAATATGTGAATGTCGGAAATATTCGAAATACCGATAACGAGAATTTGTTGACACTTCCCACTCAGTCATTGCTCTGAATATAACGATCCATTACTTCTGAGGCATTGTTTTATCCAGTCTTTGTGATATTATACTGAAGGTTGGTACAGAGGTGTTTAAAAAAAACTATCTTGGGGGTGTTAATTTGGTATATAATATTTTATTTTGGAATGAATTATTTGTCAGGGTTGGGGGGGGGGGGACTGGTCTATCTGTGAAAGGAGATATTGCTATATAATATAATATAGTGTAATATAATCTAGTATGATGTATATAGAATGTGATCAAATGTGATAGAATCTTAGATACGATGTTACAGTGAATGGGGAATCGTGCTAAGACGGCACAGAGAACGTGAAAAGATTAGAAGGAATGACCGAATGAGTAGTGCACTTGTTTCCTGTGCGGCAGGTCGTGGGTTCAATCCCCGACCGGGACAAAATATAATAATCACAACAATCACATGTGTATTCTTAGCAGCTCTATGTCTAAGATAGTTGGGTTGATTAGTTGGTTGTTGGAGTTTTACGTCCTGGGAACATCTAAAGTAAAGGTCATATCAGGATGGGTACAGACTTGTGACAGTGCGCACTCACGGTGACTTTATAGTGCTGCCCCACTGGGAAATTAGGCCACTGGCATCATGACCCAATATCCCACTCAGTCATATTATCTTGACACTGAGTGAACCAGTCCGTGCTCTATCCTATTGATGCGCGAAAAGGAAGAAAGCAAGGCGGGGATGGAAGAAAGGCGTGTTTATTGCACGCCTCAGCGGAAAATGTTAAGTACATACAAATAATGAATATATGCACAGTGGTAAGTGTAGGTACATAGAAATAAAGAGATATATGCACAGTGGTAAATAGAAAAATAGACATGGTATCAAGAATAATGAGGGGCTCCCAGGAAGGAGCAGAGAGGCTCATAAGGAGCAGGAGAGAGTCAATAAGTCCGGTGGTCCGGTTAATTGTCAGTGGAGTGAGGGGGTGCCGAGGAGCCCTCCACCCTCCGGAGTGAGTAGGTAAAGGAGTGTAGGGTGGGTGGGCGGAGGAAAAAGTGGAGAGTCGCGGAAGACGGCAGGAAGGTGAGTGCCTGAGGAGAGCCGGCGGGCGGCCTTATAAGGGAGGAAGGGGGGGGAGGTGCGAATGCTGGCGGCCCGGGGGAGGGTGAGATGTGGCGAGCAGCGGGCGTCGGGTGAGGCGTGAGCGCCAGAACAAAGAAGGTGGGAGGAAGGAGGGGGGGGGGCGAGCCGGGGCTCGGCCGAGGTGAGTAGGCAGCGCCACAACGGCGGGGGAGGGTCTCTTCCTTCCCTCGCATCAAACGTAATGCTTCGCATTACGACCGATGCGCGAAAAGGAAGAAAGCAAGGCGGGGATGGAAGAAAGGCGTGTTTATTGCACGCCTCAGCGGAAACATGTTAAGTACATACAAAGAATGAATATATGCACAGTGGTAAGTGTAGGTACATAGAAATAAAGAGATATATGCACAGTGGTAAATAGAAAAATAGACATGGTATCAAGAATAATGAGGGGCTCCCAGGAAGGAGCAGAGAGGCTCATAAGGAGCAGGAGAGAGTCAATAAGTCCGGTGGTCCGGTTAATTGTCAGTGGAGTGAGGGGGTGCCGAGGAGCCCTCCACCAAATAGTAGGAGAGGGCTCGAGGCGCGCCCGAGGCGGGGGCACGGGGCGCCCGAGGTGGGGGCCGGGGATCTGGGTGAGAGGAGGGTCGTGAGGGCAGAGCCGTGAGGTCGGCGGCTGGACTGTCTGGAGAGGGTCCCTCGTGAGGCTGGGCTGTGTGGTCTGAGGTGCGCGGTGCGGGGTAGGTCGACAAGGGGCGGGCGGCCAAAATAAAGGGAGGCCCGCTCCTTGGAGGGATCGGGTGAGGAGGTCGGCCGGCGAACTCCTCAGGGCTGGGTGGGACGGGGGTCGGGGTCGGGTCGGGCGGGTTGATGACGGTGGTGTCGTGGTCGGCGGCTGTGCCCTCGGAGGAGGGTTCTCCGTGAGGCTGGGCTGGGCTGTGGTCTGAGGGTTCCTCTTGAGGCTGGGCTGGGCAGTGGTCTGAGGGTTCCTCGTGAAACTGGGCTGGGCTGTGGTCCGTGGTGGGCGACTGGCGCTGGGCGGCGATGAGAGCCTTGCTGAGGGGGCGCTGGGGCCCGACAGGGAGGTGGTTGCCGATGAGGTCGGCGGTGCCGAGGCGGCGGTCAGGCCGCGCCTCGGGCAAGCTGGGCTGGGCTGGGTTGTGTTCCGTGATGGGCGAATGGCGCTGGGCGGCGATGAGAGCCTTACTGAGGGGGCGCTGGGGCCCGACTTGGAGGTGGTTGCCGATGAGGTCGGCAGTGCCGAGGCGGCGGTCGGGCCGCGCCTCGGGCAAGCTGGGCTGGGCTGGGCTGTGTTCCGTGGTGGGCGGGTGGCGCTGGGCGGCGATGAGAGCCTTGCTGAGGGGCCGCTGGGGCCCGACTGGGCGGTGGTTGCCGATGAGGTCGGTAGTGCCGAGGTGGTGGCCAGGGCGGGGGTCGGGGGAGGAGGTGCGGCGGGGGCGGGCTAGGGGGGCGGCGAAGTCGCGGGCGGTGGGGGGGGGGTCGTGGGGCGGGTCGGTGGGGGGGTCGGTGGGGTGAGGTTGGCAGAGGGGGGCGGTGTCGCCTGGGTCGAGGTGGACGTCTGGGTCGAGGGTGACGGGCGACTGGCGCCGGGCGGCGATGGGAGCCTTACTGAGGGGGCGCTGGGGCCCGAGGCGGGGGTGGTTGCCGGAGGCGGCGCCGAGGCGGCGGGCAGGCCGCGCCTCGGGCGGGTGGGCGGTGGTGTCCGGAGGGCTGGTAGCAGTGTGGTGGGCGGCTTTGATAGGGTGGGTGGGCCGGTCTGGGGCCTCCGTGCCGGGCTGGAGGTGCCGGCTCCTCAAAAATCCGGCGAGGCGGGAGCCGCTGCCCGGGCGCGCTTGGCCAGACAGGCGTCCTCGCTGTGCCTGGTTAGTACCCTCCGGACATTGGCGCAGTATGCGCATGCGTGGAGCTGTTTGGCCACCCCCTGGCCATGGACCTCCCCCGGGGCTGCGTGGGTGCAGGAGTTGGGGTCCCGGTTCCAGGCATAACAAGTGGAGAGTCGCGGAAGACGGCAGGAAGGTGAGTGCCTGAGGAGAGCCGGCGGGCGGCCTTATAAGGGAGAAAGGGGGGGGAGGTGCGAATGCTGGCGGCCGGGGGGAGGGTGAGATGTGGCGAGCAGCGGGCGTCGGGTGAGGCGTGAGCGCCAGAACAAAGAAGGTGGGAGGAAGGAGGGGGGGGGGGCGAGCCGGGGCTCGGCCGAGGTGAGTAGGCAGCGCCACAACGGCGGGGGAGGGTCTCTTCCTTCCCTCGCATCAAACGTAATGCTTCGCATTACGACCAATGCTGAGTGTCAGGCTAGGAAGCGATAGGTATCAATTTTATAAGTCATTGGTTTGACTCAACCGGGAGCCAAACTCCCGATCTGCCGCACGCGAGGCCCGCGCTCTACCGATTTGGCCAACGCGTTCAGTGATAGAGTTGGCAGGTTTAGCATTTGCATATATGTTAATTATAGTATGGCGAATACATATTAATACCGCTGCACCGAACGGTTAAAAGTGGGAGACTTAAATGTAAAAGAGGCAGAGTTGACTCTTAAGGCTCGGTCACATACATGTTAGTGGACATAGTGGAGGCTAACATAGCTGAATGTAGTTGAACGTAGTTGAACGTACTGGCATCCGTACTTGTCCTGTACGTTCAACTACATTCAACTACGTTCAACTATGTTCAATTACGTTCAACTACCTTCAACTACGTTCAGCTACGTTCAACTACCTTCAACTATGTTAGCCTCCAGTACGTTAAACTACATCCACTAACGTGTATGTGACCGGGCCTTTAGTGTTAACTATGTGATTGCCGAGTGCTACATTACGGGAAATCTCCCGTTAAAGTAGGATAGTCGAGTTCTCTGCAGTTAGGGTGGGTTAATCATACCATGATACTAGATACTATATACTTGGATTTCATGAAGGCATTTGATACTGTCCCCCCACCAGAGGCTAGCTACCAAGTTACAAATCTATGCATCGAAGGAAATACTCTTAGATGGATCCAAAGTCTTTTGACTGGAAGGAAACAGCAAGTCGAGGTAAATGGCAGTAAATCTTCCTTCAAAGAGGTTCTCAGTGGGATACCTCAAAGGAGCAGCGTCCTGGGCCCTATTCTGTTCGTCATTTTCATCAATGACCTGCCAGAGATTGTATCATGTGGGATAAAATTATTTGCAGATGACGCAAAGATCTACAGAACTGTGAATTCCATGGAAGACTGTGCTGATCTGCAAATGGAGAACTGGGCCAAGCAGGGGCAGATGAAGTTCCATCCGAATAAATGCCAGGTCATGCGAATAGGGAGACACCACCCAGACTATACATATGTTATGCATGGAAATTCTACTGGCAAGCCACTAAATCTCAAAGAGAGTGAGGTAGAGAAAGATTTAGGAGTATTTGGAGACAATAGGCTAAGTTTCTCCCAGCACATACAACAAACCGTATCCAAAGCTAATAAGATTGTGGGAATGATTCGCAGAACCTTCAAATACTTGGACGAAAAGATGCTGATCACTTTGTACAAGAGCCAATTATGGCCAATACTAGAGTATGGAGTCACTATATGGCACCCAACGTTGAAGAAGGATATTAAATCCATTGAAGCTATTCAGAGAAGGTTAACTAAGCTAGTGCCACATCTGAAGGACCTTAGTTATCCAGACAGACTCAGGAGACTCAAGTTACCAAGCCTCACATACAGAAGATTCTGTGGGGATATGATCAACACATGGAAGTTCCTGAATGCTGAGTATAATGTAGATGAGGCCTCGCTATTCAGATGCATACAGGGAAGCAATACCAGAGGTCACTCCAAGAAGCTTTTCAAGCCAAGGTACAACAGCCCACTCAGAGGGGCCTTCTTTTCACAGCGAGTGATAAACATGTGGAATGAGCTACCGGAGGAAGCGGTGGAAGCAGCTACCATAAATCAATTCAAGAATGCGCTGGACAGGGCCTGGGCCAGAGAAACATTCCTGTACGATTTCGAGGCTGCATACCATTACCGCTGAGAGCTACAAGCTTTGTATAGGCTACCACAAGCCTGCATCAAAGAAGAGGATAATAATAATAATAATAAAAATGAATTGAACATGGATGGCCTGACATTTCGGAGCGTTTTTAATTGGTCCAACACTAGCTGTGGTCACGTGACGTGATGGTAATGTTTCGCTTAGTGTGAATTTCTTTTCACTTTTTTTGTTTTCATTAACAAATTTAATTGGAGAGAAAGGAAATTATGATTACTTTCCGTTAAGGACATCCGATTCAATAAAAAAAAAATTTAAGTATGATTAATTAACTCTCATTAGTAAGTGTATGTTATAACTTGATCGGAGTCTTCGGTGAACTTACAATTAGTCATGGATTAGTCATAGTATTACTATTGAAATTCGTCATGGATTAGTCATGGATTAGTCATAGTATTACTATGTAAATACTCACATTGATCTGACTAATATTGATCTAGTTATATGACACTACTGTACCATATTGTTATGGAACTTGTGTATTCAACAGGTATTGTACACCTTATTCTATATACCTTTTGTGTAAATAACCCTGAATTGAAAAATGGCTGGAACACCAGTGCTTCGGCACTGACAAAAGACTTATTCAGCAGAATAAACATATTTACCACACATGTGTGAGTGGATGGGTGACTAGGTTGCTATCGTGACTTAATTCCGTTTAAGGCAATATAACCAAATTGTGACTCTGCACTCATGGTGACTTTATAGTGTTGCCCCATTGGGAGACCAGGATGCCGGAACCATGATGCGATAACCAACTCAGCTACATTATATTGATGCTGAGCTAACCAGTCCTTGCCCTATCCTAGTAATGCCGAGCTCCATGGCTATGTAGTTACAAGTATCAATTTTGTAAGTGATTGGTTTGACTGGGCTGGGCTTCGAACCCCAGACCTTTCACATCGGTCAACACGCCCGGTCCTTTGGTTAGAGAGGTTATACGTGTATGAATGGTGGGCAGTTAGACATGAGTGGGTGGGGGATCCACACCTAAAGTCTTTAACTCTTTAATTTGAGCCTGGGTGTATGGTTTAGCTGTAAGAGCTTGGAAGTATTTCACGTTATAAAGCATATAGGGTAGTACTTCAATGAGAGTTATGTGGGAGAGAGTTTGTAGAAATGCTTGATTAAAGTTGCATAGTTCCAACGGTTTTGAATTTATATTGCTGTCTGAGATAAATATATTATACTTGTTATAACCTGCCTTACTTTAGTTTGAAGTTATCTTGATTCAAAATGGCTAAATTAGGAGATATTTGAAATGTATATAATCGAAATTAATTTGTCCATGCTTGCCAAAGCTCTGTCCGCTTTAATGGGCTTCAGTAGTAACAATTTCAATTAAATAGACTTAGTGTGCCCTTCTATATAGCAGAAAAGTGCACTGGCTCTAAGTTGGATATGTAGGTTTAAGCTCGTCTCATCTCAGGTTCAAGGATACCATCAAGAGAAACCTGAAGCTGAGGGACATTAAGACCGACTCATGGACATCACTCTCACAGCAGAGAGCTAAATGGAGAGCGGCAGTCAAGTAATGAAAGCAGTCTTTGTCTCATCGTGACCGACAGCGTGATGATGATGAGGTTTAAGCATAGATCAGTTTTTTGCTTTTAAAGATTTCATGTTTTTATCGTACTATGTAACCGGTCAACAAACCGGTCAACAAGCCGCTGTTTGCGTCACATGTGGTGTGGGGAATCATGACCTCAATGGCGGGAAGTGGGTGAAAGGTTGGGGGGGGGGGGGGGG